>JAOXJP010155185.1:0-13021 GCA_025762735.1 Platanus orientalis
ATACCAAAAGCTAAGCAAAAAGATAACAACACTTATAATATTTGTCAATTGAAAGAATGAAAGAATGAAACAGTGGAGCAAGATATTAATAAAGTATAGCTTAAATGTGAGCTAGCAAACTATGTCTTGTTCTAAACAAGGAGATTAAATTAATAAAATCTTCAACAAGAACAAAAAGATCATATTAGACTTTACCCATTCAATTATAATACACAAAGAAGGGTGAATCTAATCTTGGCGTAATGGCATGCATATGGAACATATAAAACCTGGGAGAAAATGGATCTTACATGTTAGATCACATCTTGCTAATGATCAGCTAATCAAAATTGATAGGCATAAAAGAAAGAATAAGCAAACCATAATAATGATAATTTAGAGATAAACCTGGAGCATTGCTTATGAGTTTAAGCTCATTTTATCCCATAAAAAAAAAAAAATAAAGAAGGAATCTGGACTGAAGATATATAACCCATGAAGGGCATTCCTCTTCCAACATGAGACTTAATAAACATAATCCTAAATCATTTGTGGTAAGAATTGTTAAAAAATGAAATAAAATAATGAACCTAACAATCCCTTAACCGTATTAAGAGCAAAGAAAACACAAACACCAAAATAAAAATGAATAACGAAAAAATAAAATGAATAAATAAAAATAACACCCCATAATTTTGCTAATTCGTTTAACAGTAGTATCACTCATAAGAAAAAAATGAAAAGAAAATAACATAAAAAATGATATTTTAAAATAAATAAATAAAATGAACCTAAGATGCAGGAGAGAACCCTTCTCCCCCTTTGTAGCACACGCTTGGTAGGGGCTTTCTCTTACTTTTAGCAGATGAGCAACGTGAAGAATCATTGAGCTTGGACAGTGATAATGGAGTGGAAAAAGGGTTTTGTTCTAAAGGTTTTCATTCGAAAAAAGGGGTGGTGTCCTAGGGATTTCTTGGGAGGTTTTCAAGGGTGAGTGATGTTCTGGTAAGGGCACTTATCATGGGAGAACCAGATAGAGAAAGAGGGACTTAGGGGGGGTTTCTCATGCCTTTTTCCTCTCCAGGATGCAGGGGGTATAGGAGTGAGAGTTATGGGTCATTCCAAACCTTCCATCTTCCTTTGTTGGTGGTGGAAGAGAGACTGAGGGGGGTCACCTCCCTTCCCCTTTTTTCGTTGGTTAAGGGGGTTTTTATAGGCAAAACAAGAGGGGGTTAGGGGTTGTAGGATATTGAGCATTGCAGGAAAAGGGTTGTAGGCATTGCCTTAGGTCAAAGAGAAGGGGGCGTGATGGTGCATAGAGTGGCGTGAAGGGGAGTGCAGGGGGTTACGTGAGGGAGAGGGGAAGAGAGAAAGAGAGGTTGCATGAGGGAGGAGGGGTCTACTGAAATCAAAGAGGGTGAGAGAGAGGTGGCATGAGCGAATGGGGAAGATGAGCAAAAAGAGAGGGATGGGGCGAGCAGAGGGGAGAGAGAGAAATTAAGGAGAGGGAAAGAGAGGGAGATTGCAGAGAAGACAGGAGGAAAGAGAGAGAAAGAGATTAGAGCAAGGGGAAGAGAGAGAGAGAGGCTGGAGGAGAGAGAGGTGAGAGAGAGGGTTTGAGAGGAGAGAGAGGGCGAGTGGCTACCTAAGTCATCGAGGGGAGAGCGAGAAATCGAGAGAGGGAGTGTGTGAGCAGAAGAGAGAGAGAGGAGATAGAGAGGGTGTGAGAGAGAGAGAGGCGCTGTAGGGGTTTACCCCCCTCTGCTACGCAAGGGGGCTGCCAGGAAGAGGAAGAAGGGGAAGCGAGAGAGAATAGAGAGGGCAAGGGAAAGAGAAGGGAAGAGAGGGGGCGGGAGCTGAGAGAGAGAGAGAGAAGAGAGGAGGGGTTCCCTCCTTTGCTCGCTGAGGGGGCGGCTAGGAAGAACAGCCAAAACAAAAAAAAGGAAGAAAAGGAAAAAGAGAAAGAAAGAAAAGAAAAAAAGAAAGAAAGAAGGAAAAGAAAAGAAAAAATAATAATAATCAAATTAAATTAAATCAAATTAAATAATAATAATAATAATAGTGAAGATACCCTTAAAATGGGGTTTATAAAAATAAACATAAAATAAAAAGTATTCTAAATGAATATTTACTCCCCGTTTCAAAAATAAATAAATAATAATAATGATAATAACATCACGTGTCAGCTTATGGTGTGGGGACGCAAGGGAGCATACTATTTTTGGGTGCAATAACAATTAAAGAAAACAAGAGAATATAAAAAATAAATGCATAAGTAAATAATACATAAATAATATTTCAAAAAAAAATCATTTGATAATAAAATAATAATTTGAAAAATAAAATACTATTTTTTATAAATAATAACAGATAAATGGACAAATAAAGAGGATGATGGGGACAAGGGTTGATTCTGATTGATTAGAATTGGCTAGATTACGAAAGAAACTCAGGATTGCTCTACCCGTCTACTGACCCGAAGAGAAGCGCCAAAATTAGGTGCTTACACCATTTCCCTTGATAGCCAACTTATTCGATCAACTAGATGGAGCAAAGTTCTTCTCAAAGTTGAATCTAAGGTTGGGATACTACCAAGTCCGCATAGCGGAGGGAGACAAGCCAAAGATCCCATGCGTCACAAGGTATGGAGCTTTTGAGTTCCTAGTTATGCCATTTGGTCTCACAAATGCACCGGCTACATTCTGCACTTTGATGAACAAGCTCTTCCACCCATACTTGGACAAATTTGTTGTGGTATACTTGGATGACATAGTGGTCTACAATGACACCCTAGAAGAACATGTAGACCATCTAAGGAAAGTGTTCCAAGTGTTGATTGAGAATGAGTTTTATGTGAAGAAATAAAAATGTGACTTTGCCAAGGAAGAGGTGATCTTCTTGGGTTACAAGATTGGAGGGGGCAAGCTTCAGATAAATGAGGCCAAGGTCAAGGCTATCCAAGAGTGGGCGGTACCCACTAAGGTGACTGAGCTATGCTCATTCCTAAGCTTGGTCAATTATTATCGGCGGTTTATCAAAGGATACTCAGCAAGGGCAACGCCACTAACAGACCTAAAGAAGAATATGGGTTGGCAATGGACGGAGAACTATCAAAAGGCTTTTGAGGACTTGAAGAAGGCCGTGATAGAGGAACCGGTACTTTGCCTACCGAATCATAGGCTACCGTATGAGGTGCACGCAGATGCCTCAGACTATGCCATTGGTGGGGTACTTATGCAAGAGGGGCATCCCATTGCCTATGAAAGTAGGAAGCTAAATGATGTATAAAGGAGGTACACAATGCAAGAGAAGGAGATGATAGTTGTGGTCTATTGTCTTAAGACATGGAGACACTACTTGTTGGGATTGCGGGTTTGTGGTCAAGACAGATAATGTGGCAACAAGCTACTTCCAAGGCCAAAAAAAGCTAAGTCCCAGGCAAGCAAGATGGCAAAACTTCTTGGCAGAATTCAACATAATGATGGATTACAATCCATAGAGGACCAACTAGGTGGCCGATGCACTTAGTCACAAGGCAGAGCTAGCTACACTAAGGCTAGAGTGGCTAGTTATAATCAACCAACTACAAGGGACACTACTCACAAGGATTAAAGAAGGCCTAGAGCATGATACTATGGCTAAAGGCTTGATGAAAATGGCTTGAGA
Source organism: Platanus orientalis (assembly GCA_025762735.1). Taxonomy (NCBI): domain Eukaryota; kingdom Viridiplantae; phylum Streptophyta; class Magnoliopsida; order Proteales; family Platanaceae; genus Platanus; species Platanus orientalis. The sequence continues at coordinate 3,646 of JAOXJP010155185.1, forward strand.
AGGAAAGACGAAGCAATTCTGGGTACAAGATGACCTCCTCTACACCATAAGAGGACGACTCTACGTGCCAAAGTGGGGGAACCTAAGGAAGGAGCTAATCAAGGAGTGTCATGACACCAAATGGGCAAGACACCTAGGGCAAAGGCACACTTTGGCATTACTGGAGGCAACCTACTATTGGCCTCAGATGAGGGATGACATCGAAACCTATGTGAGAACTTGTCTTGTATGCTAACAAGACAAGGTTGAGCAACAACATCCTAGGGGATTGTTGAAACCCCTGCCTATACCGAAAAGGCGTGGGAGAGTTTGTCGATGGACTTCATCGTGGCACTGCCTAAGTTAGAGGGATGTAGGTCTATCATGGTGGTGGTAGATCGGTTTTTTAAGTATGACATGTTCATCGCAGTACCAACGGACTGCACGACCGAGGAAGCAATATGCCTATTCATGAAGAATATGGGTAAGTATTGGGGTGTGCTAAAAAGTATTTTGAGTGATCGAGACCCGAGGTTCACGGGGAGATTTTGGACAACACTCTACAAGTTGTTGGGTTCGGACCTCCACTTCTCTACAATCTTCCATCCTCAAACGGATGGACAGACGGAGCGTGTCAACGCACTCTTAGAGTTATAGTTGAGCCACTTTGTGAGTGCCAACCAAAGAGACTGGGTGAAACTGCTTGATGTGGCACAATTCTCCTACAACTTGCAAATGTCTGAGTCTACACATCATAGCCCATTCAAGCTGGCAATAGGGTAGCAACCTCTTACCTCACACACAGTGACGACAAGGTACATAGGGAAAAACCCAGCTGCCTACAAGTTTGCACAAGATTGGCAGGAGAAGAAGGAATTGGCAAAGAGATATCTTCAAAAAGCTTCTAAGAGAATGAAGAAATGGGTAGATACGAAGAGGAGGACCTTGGACTACTAGGTTGGGGACTAAGTACTAGTGAAGCTCCTGCTCCAACAATTCAAGACACTAAGGAAGGTGCACAAGGGGTTGGTGCAAAGGTACAAGAGACCCTTCCCTATCACAAAGAAGGTGGGCAAGGTATCTTACCAAGTACAGTTGTTCACCCATCTAAAGATACATTTTGTCTTCCATGCAAGCTACTTGAAGCCTTATCACGAGGATATGGAAGACTCTAGTCGTGGAGTCTCTACACAGGCACCAATAATAGTAGCTACATCCTTTGACAAGGAGGTAAACAACATACTGGCAGATTGAACTGTGCGGAGACGAGGCGTACCTCCCTACATAGAGTATTTGGTAAAACGGAAGGATCAACTAGATAGCGAAGCAAGTTGGGAGTGAGCCGACACACTATGGCAGTTTGAGGAACAAATCAAGAGGTTCCATGAAGGCGCAGCAAGGAGGTGGGGGAGATTGTCACTGCACACCCAAAGACAGACCACAGAAGACCCTCACCAGCATTCCAGACACACTGTACATACAATTTTGGCTTCTGTACATAAAATAGTCTAGAATAGGCTAGATTGTTCTAGAGAAATCTGGAGTGACCTAGAGGATGAGAGAATACCCTAGAACACTTTGGATATTTCTAGGGAGGATTCTAAAGACCTCCATTTGAGGAGGTGAAAGAGTTTTCTAAAGAGGGCCTAGAGAATCTAGCCCTTAGATGTAAGACACATGACATAATCATGGTTTTAAAACTCGGCCGATTCTAAGTCGGATCGGCCAATCTAACTCGGAATCGGTTGAGACCGATCCGATTTTCAAGGTCAACTCGGGATCTGTTTTGACTCGGCCTATCCAACTCGAGAATCAGCCGATCCGAGTGTGAATCGGCTTGGATCGGTCGATCCGGATGGGGAATTGGTTTGAAATTAAAAAAAAATTCAAATTTTGAATTTCAAAACATTTTAAAGTTTTTTTTTGGCACTGGATCGGTCGAGTCAGCTCGAAATCGGTCCGAATCGGCTGATCCGACTCGGGAATTGGTCAGGATCGATTCTGACTCCGATTCCGAGTTTTAAAACCATGGATACAATCCTAGGCCATAAAGGGGGCTTTAGAGGGCTATAAAATGGGGAGAATCCTTCAATTGCAAACCACTCAAGGAGTTTGAGAGCATTGTAAGCATTCCTAAGAAAGTTCAATAAAACATTATATTCCCTCCAAGTGTGAGAGTTGTGCACTAAGTCACTAACACTTTAGGTGTTTACATCATGGAAAACTGATTTGTCTACAAGCGGGTGAAGAGTAGCGAGTGTCGCACGGTCATAGGAGCTTGGTGAAGCTAAGTCCATAACATCAGGCTCACTTTAGGTAGTCTCACCAAATCCTTGTTTGGGTTGTCATGAAAAGCTAGTTTTCTCATAATTCTTTTATTTTATTGGGGTTTTCATTTCTATCATTTTTTATTCAATTCAAGGCAACCAGAGGGACTCGTATCCTCTATGCCACCGTAAAGTGAGCCATCGTCAACCACAGACACAAAGGGGGGTGGGGTCCTACAAAAAGGTGTATGGGTCCCACCCCTCTTTGTGTCTGTGGCTCACAGTGGTGCAGAGGATACTCCCAACCAGAAAGGGCCTAAAAGAATGAACCTTTACTCGCCTCGGATTTGGTGTGACCCTTAATGAATGAACAAGGTCTGTTAGACATTAGGGGTGGACACGTAAGTGCCAAAAAAAGTGATTTATACTTATGGGAGGGTGCTTTTCACTTTTCGGCGTTGATGTGTCCACCCCTAATATTGCAAGTATGATATTGTAATAAATGAGAAGTTGATTGTGTAATTGGATACTTTCTTTCACATTTAACAAAAACCAACACCTTGTCAAATGGTTGAACGAGCATGAACATAAATATAGTTTGGGCACCTATTTTTTTAAATTGAGCACTTTTTTTAATGCCATACGCATCATGTGTCAGTCTACTGTGTGATCACACAAATTTTGATCACATAACATTTTTTTCTTTTTATGAGTAATGAATACGAATGCCTTGGATTTGGTGCAACCCCTTAATTAGGAGGTTAGATTTGATAAGACAACTTAGAGAGTGGCTAAAGTCAGGACTGACACATCGGTGCAGAAAAAGTGAAATAGACTTTTGGGGGATTTTTTTTACTTTTTGACACTGATGTGTCAGCCCTGATGTCTTTCAAACTTTAGCTACTCTCTAAGTTGCCTTAGAGCATTCACATCCTGTTAGGCATATTTCATCTATTTTGCTTCTTAAAAATGATACTTTTTATATTTTAGATAACTTTTTTATATAAGGCCATACATCTCTCTCTCTATTTTAGATTACTTTTGGAAGCAATTTGTTTAAATATTATTTATTAACTAACAACTTTTAGAGATATTGACTGGTGTTACTAATTGTCAAACAAAAGAAAATAAAAAAAATAGTTTTAAAATTATACCTAATAATACAGTCACTCGCTACTTTTAGCGAGTGACAGTAACAGTATATATATTTTTAGCGAAAATACATAACCGGATGTAAGCTCTTTTTAGTGAATTTTACACTTTTCACTCACTACTTTAGCAAAAAAGTTATTGTTCATAACCAGATGCGAATGCTCTTACCCAATCCATTTACCTTAGTCAGACTAAGGTCAGACCGACACCAACACCTCAGCGTAATAATTTTTTTGTTTTTAAGTAACGCTATCACTCATATGTAAGGTTTGTTTGGACAATTCATACACCTTAACTTGAGTTCAATTCAACTGGAGATATATAACACTATTACCAAGTTGACACGCGACGAGATGCTTGACAATGGGATATGCCTAAACCCAAAATAACTCATCAAGCTTTTCTGTTCAAAAAGATTGCATACACCTAAATCAACATCCCTATATAATTCTTAACCATATAATCGTTGCATAATTTTTTGAAGCCTTTTGAAGTCCTGCTATTATTTTCTATGACCATTTTAACCACTACCAATCACCTTTGTAGCTGATTTCGGGTGTAGTTACTCTCCAACAACTGGTCTTGATCCTCTTACCATGAGACACATAACATTTTATAAGGGTAGCCTCCAACCCAAAGTGTCAAAAGAGAGAGAGAGAGAGATTGTTCGGTACTAAATCTCGTCAGTAGGCAGGAAGGTAGGTAAATTTAGGATTGTCAATGGAGCTGCTATATATATATACACACGTACCAGGAGAATGATTGTGTTGACACAGGCTTATGTAAACGTGTCATTGATTGACACATGATGTGTTCTTCAATTCAAGGCAACCAACCAGAGAGGGCCCGGCTTGGCTTCTGTGGGCATAGAATCCGTAGGGCTGAGAACACTCATATCAGCATTGAAAAGTGAATTGTATTTTTTGGAGTACGTATTTATCACTTTTCAATGCTGATACGAGTGTTCACAGGCCTTTAAACATGAATTGTGCATGAATTTTACATGCACAGAATCCAGAGTGGAGGGAGCCATACAGTAGTAGGTCATAGAGATGATAAGAAGCATAGCAACGACAGCAAATGAAATGATGAGAAGTAGAACCCCCATCCCGTCCCTACTTTGGAGTGCTACAAATTAAATTCTAAGGGTGCTGCTGCTAAAGCCTTAAACATCAAAAATAAAAAAACTTGAGGTAGAAGGTTGCTGATCTTAGTTAACGAGACAGCGAACAAGTTTCTCATTCATTTGCTAAATATGGTTGTTGATCTTTCAGTTCTTTTTCAGTCATTGCATGTGATTGAAGAATGCCCCTTATATGGACTCTCAAAGCTAGAAAATTCCTCCCCTCATGTTGATATTAACACTATTGCTATTATAGCTATTTTTTGTTGGTTTATATGGAAATTTAGAAATGACATTGTCTTTGAAAATGATAACAATTCTCCTTCTAAGATTATGTATGATGCTTATAGATTGATTCAAGACTTGACTGATATTGTGGATGATCAAGACGAGGGGTTGAGATCGGTTGATACCTCTTTTTGGGCTCCCCATCCTCCTGGCATTACGAAATGAACTTTAATACAGCTTTCTTCTATAATAGTGGCAAAGCTAAAGTCGGAGTGATCATGTGTGGAGATGATGGTTCCTTTTTGTTTGCCCTAACAGAACCAGACAGGGCTAAATCCGTGAAAGTGGCTGAATGCTTGACTGCCCATTGGACTGTTAAAGGCCCATGATATGGGGCTAAGAAATGTCTCTCTCGAAGGCGATTGCAAGAGGGTTACTGCCTTTGACTTTTAGAGATTAAAGGCATCCATATTGATTGTAAAACTAATATGCCTTGATTTGATTCATGTTCGTCTATTTGGTTTAAGAGATCTGCTAACAATGTGACTCATGTTTTAGCCTCCAAAGGCCTCTTCCCTTCTTCCTCTTGGACTGGCCGGCCCTCGGATTGGTTGACGCATCCTTTAGAATTGGATTTATGTTTTCCCCCCGGCTTCTTGCCTTCTATAATGCAATTGTTTTCTTACCCAAAAACAAAGAAGAAAAAAGACACTAGCTTCGGTCTCCCTTATTTAATTAATCTCCTCTTTTACCAAAAAGAAAATTTAGAATTTGTGGAAAGAACTTTTACCAAAAAGAAAATTTAGAATTTGTGGAAAGAACTTTTACCAAAATGAAAATTTAGAATTTGTGGAAAGAGTCCTTTTCAGCCTGCTAATCTAGTAATATTTAATTTGTATACAGTGTTGCCTCTTTCCCTAAAATCGGGTGGCTGTGTTTGGTAACCTTTCAGAGACTGCATTCTCCTATTTTTCGCCCTTTTTGGCTCTTCCATAGAACGAGAAAAAGTAGATAATGCACTCTGTGAAGTGAATGGATACCAAACACAACCTACAAGCGCCTCCTAAATTTCTAATTTTCTTACCAAAACAAATCTAATTCCTAAAAAAAATATCAAAAAAGCGCCTGCTGGCCCTCTTGAGCCCGGCACTGTGCAAAATGTGACCCAAAAAAAAAATTGGATAACCCCTTTTTTTGCACCAGTGTAAGGCGTTTTTGTGTTTACTTGCCCCATATTGTACAGCGCCTGGTGATCCAGGTGCTTGCTCACAAGATAAAATCTGTCATATTTGAAATTAATTCTACCACAATTACAACAAAGAAAAAAATAATGCTCCACCTTGTCATACCAATTACAGCCATTACAAGCGGCCATAAGGTTCTGACTCTAAGTTAGCAGCTAATTACTTTTAATGAAAGGAAAGAACCTCACAGTACAGCAAACCTCTTAAATGCAGCCCATTAAAGGTTGCTCCTTCAAATCCACCGATCGATATGTTGTTAACATGGTTGGCTGTGTCTAACTCCTCAACTGTAACCAAGGGGGTGTTGAGTCTGTAATGTCTGTACCGTTTTCCAACATACAAATCTAAAACGTGAAATCTCCAATCGTAATTGTATCGCTTACTGTGATAAAAGTGTGCTACAGGAAGACAGATGTAGCCCCTGTATGCAATATTACTGTATGACCAAATCAATGAAACATATGCAACACAGGCAGTCCATCTAGCTTGCAGCAACAGCATCCCCTTGTACAAATATCAGCAGTGGAAACGTTATGCTCGTTCCATCAGCCACAGCTTGTGATTTTAAGGAGACTCTATGTTGATTCTGGGGCTCATGTGTTTCCCACCAGTATTGACCATCTGCAAACAAGCCAACCCCAGTACAAGGAGGCGACTAGCTTAAATAAAACCCACATGTTAGATACTTGTAGCTATTACTTTATCAACAAACAAAAAAAAGTAGCTATTAAGATTTCAGGGAAAGAGAAAAATGGTGTATAGAGTTTTTGAGATTGTAGTTCTCAACATTAACTTCCAACATCAGTCCCTAAGCTGCTAGAAATGGATAACTCTATAAAAGTTCAACACTCACTCACAAGTCTACCTCACTGCAAAACTAGCTCCTCCAAGGGTTCTACATTTACATTTAGGCTAATGTTTCAAACTGCCACATTCTCCAGCCGCAAAATGTCACCTAAGACATGGGCACAATGGCAGAAGATTTAACACTTCAATAAATGAGCATTGTTAGCACATTATCCAACTAAACAGAGCTTAGAATAAGTAAGTGAGCATAATTGAGTGTTTTGTCTGCCCCATTCCACATGGGTTAAACCAAACTTCCAATTATGTTTATGTAACTTTCTCAACATTACAAGAGACCAATAATTAATTAACTACATCAAAGCTCTGTTTACTTGGAAAGTAATGCAGGAGCCTATCCTGCCAAGAAATTTAAATTGGATGACCATGAGTAGTCCACACGATATGGACTAACTAGATTAGGAATATTGTTAATTTGTAATAAGACCCTCTTATGGTCACAAATCTTTTAATAATTTCCATAATTTTAAGGGGTCTTGATGTAAAAGAAAAAAAAAACATTTAATGTATGAAATGATCCACAAATGCCAAATCGTGTGAGCATTTTTAGGGAGAAAATCTTGTTGATTTTCAATATCATTGGAATGAGTCAGGATTCGCTGAAATTGGGATTTCAGCATCCCAATTAGAATAAGACACCTAGCAAAAATGATTCACCTAATATTGGTTTCCTTATTGAACGGCAAATTGCACTTAACGCCGTTACTAGTTACTATATCTAAATTATTATTTTTATTTTATTTTTTTCTTATTTCTTTTATAACTAATACACCCCTTCCTTTTTTGAGGATATCGTATTGCCTCCATAGAAGTAGAAGAAATGTCTTCTTCTTTCTTTTTCTTTTTTTCTTTTTTCTCTAATGGATTAAAAGTTTATTGTTGTATTCTTTTTCTTTCGAATTTTAAGCTGCAAGTTACATGACTGATTCGCAAACAACAGCTCCTACATTTTGAACTATTTTTTATTCACTTGGCTTGACCCAAGCGTAGGTCTTTCATTTTGACAAATACACATAGGTAGTGTTATATTCTATCTTATCTACTTATTTATATTTTTTGGATCACCAAAATCTATTGTGTAAGAGGATGATGGTGGCAGACATGCAGTTCCATCAACTCTACCCTTTTCTCCACATCCTGAAAGTTAATGGATATTTAATTACATTGCGTTTTAGAGGTATGCATTGCTCTAGATCTGTGGTGACTTCCCATCTTCTGACATTGAAGTTGAGACCCACAACAAGGACGAACAAAAAGATAATTTAAGCCCTGTTCAGTCCTTCCGTATTACACTACCAATTTATGCTTTCCCTAAACTTTTATAATAGCTTATCAACTGAAAGTAATCAAGTAACAGAGGAAAACCACAAGAATACGTACTGAAAAACCAGGCCACTATATATTTTGAAACAACGAGAAATCAGGAAGATTGAATCTTTGGCCTCATGGAAACAGAGAATTTCCATTGCGCCTGGATAACGCCCACACAAGAAATGTAGAGAAAAATAATAAAAATAAAATAACCAATATTTGGTGTAAACGGCATTAGGTGGATTAATTCATAATATTAAGTAACCATTATTTGGGGAATCAGTTTTGCTATGTGTCCTATTCTAATTGGGAATTTCAGTAAATTGCTAAAATCCAAATTTCAGCAAATCCGGGCTCCATTGGAACCCACATGTGATTTGTGCAATATCTACAAAATTTCCAAGATTTTAGAGATTCTTGTAGGGCTCAAAATATTTGGCTTGTAAAGCAAGTAAAGCTCATTTAGTTAAGTATTTTAATTTATCAGAATTCTCTTATTTTTCGATAGAAAGTTTAGAAATTAATGTCTTAGACTGTAAGAATTTTATTTTAATTTTATTGTAGGCCTATTTAAAGAGGCACCTACAAATGAATAAATCAGTTGAAGATGTTTTGAAAAAAAGTGAAACACGTGAGGTGTTTATAAAGGTTGTGACCTTGGTTTCTTCTCCTACAGGTTGAGTTGTGGACTCCCCTTCTATCACCTCACTCTCCTGTCTCATCTAGTCCTCTCTGCCAATGTTTGTATCTTCAAACATTGCCGGTCCCAAGCCCGGATAAAGGAGGAGGGTGGCGTTAAGTTGAGAGCCGGCCTTAAAAAACTACTCAAACCATAAAACATGAATCCTAAAAATACGTTATATCGATCTAATACTAGAACGTACCCTTTAAGCGACGCGCCTCATTCCCTGGATGTGGTAAAAAATTGGCGAGGGGCACTTCATTCCCTGGATGTGGTGAAAAATTGGCGAGGGGCACTTCATTCCCCAAATGTAGTGAAAAATTGGCAAGGGGCATTGCATCGGCACCTGGATGCAATGAAAAATATGCAAGGGTTCCCACACCATGGACGAGTGTGGGTAAATAAGTTAGTCCAAGAGAGTAGAATTCGTTTAGCAACTTGGAACATAAGAACCTTAACAGGTAAGAGTATAGAATTAGTGGACACTATGAAAAGAAGGAGAGTTAATATTGCTTGTCTACAAGAG
>JAOXJP010155196.1:0-13021 GCA_025762735.1 Platanus orientalis
ATATTTGATTGAAATGCCCCAATTTCAAATTGCCTCATTCAACTTATCGGGTCCCTCTTAACTCTTGTCGTCTTGATGCTCTCGACATTTTGATAGTGGAGAGCTGAAAACCCTGAGAAAACCAGGTGAGTCGCTCATGATCTCTCTTATCTTCTCCGTCCCTCTCGCTTCCATCTCCCCTCTCTCTTTCTCTCTTTTCTCTTCTCTTTCGTTTGTTCGCTCTCTCGTCTCTCCAGTTTTTAAGATTTTTTTTTTCTCTTTTCAGATTTGGTGTGGTTCAGGTTTCTTACGGTGAATTTCTTTGTCGTTAAAGGCATGCATTGTTCTGTTTCTCTATGTATCATGGATCAGGGTTTATTGTTTTTTGTGTGTTGATTTTTGAAGTCTCTGTGATATATTTGTTATAATTTATTTTTTCTTATGTTTTTATTAATTTTGGGCTTTGATTTTGTTTAGATTGTTGAAACCCTAACATTTTAGATTCGTTTGGATTGAACAGGAAAAGCCCTTGAACTTATTTCATATTTTTTTATATTAATTTTGGCATAATCGACAAGATTTGTTGCTTGATTAGAGTTCGTTACTTCTGTAGCTTATTTTAGTTTTAATTTTTGGGATTTCTCATGACTATATCTTGTTTTTAGTTGAAAAAAGTTAAATTAATTTTTGTTAGACAATGTTGACTAAATGGCGTGAATGGAGAGAGAGAGAGAGGGAGAGATGGAGAATGAATCAATGGCGTGGATGCTTGAGGAATGGGAGAAAAAGGTTTTTGACCAAGTTAGTGTTAGGAAAGTTGGGGAGTTGCAGAGTTGGGTTTGGTAAATGCAGGTGATCATGTTCTGTGGCATTTGGGTGTCTTGAGTGATCTGGTTGGGGTTGCCGAAGCATGAAGGGATCATGTTTTTGTACTAAAATGAGAGCCTCAAATTATAAAAATTATAAGGTATGGGAGTTTCAGGGTCGAATTTAAAATTATAAATGCGACAATAAAAGTAGAAAATACCTATTTCTTCTCATTCATAATCTTCATCCACTTCTTCGTAAGATCTAAGATCTTACTTGCATCCCTTCTTCCTTCTCTTCTTGATGGGATCTGCTCCTTTTGGGCATTTGGAAGCTGGGGTAAGGTTCCATTACCTTTAAGCTTAAACATCAAAACCTATAGCAAGCTTGAGCATTAGCATCATGAAAACAACAAGAAATTTCCTAGAAAACATCATTTCTAGACGGAGGATGGCACCTGTTATATTTTGGGGTTTGACTTTTGATAAGAATTGTTCATAACCTCAGCTGGTTACCTGGTTCATCTAAAGACTTGAAGGCAGGCTCTAAAGCATCTACGAAAACATAAAGATCCTCAATAGCGTGACTGTTCAAAAGCCAAAGGAGGTGATGGCATCCTCTGTTGATCTACATGAGCTCATTGTCCAATAACAAATCTGTTTTAAAAAATTCTAGTAGGAGACCCCATAAGAAAGGTATGCTGATTCACTTTCTACTTCACTTACCCTATTTTTTCTCATGGTAAAAGCCTCCCTATTAATGAGGAAAACAACTTAAATTCGTTTCCTTAATCATTTTTCACATTTCCACTTTTCCCAATGCAATAAACTCACATATTGTTTTTATGGCAAAATATGTGTTTCCATATTTAGTCAACTGTAAAATTTTAGTTCAAAATTTATTCAAAGCCAAATCTTGGAAAATGGAAAACTGCAGCACACACCCCCCCTAACATGTTTCCTAGGAACCAAGCTTCTCACCCTGTAGGTAGTTTCTCAGCAACTATGGTGATGTAGGCTGGTTAGTAAAGACCTACATGGAGCAACTGGATCGATGAAGAAACCCAAGCAATAGGCATGAGACATTTATCCAGTCGACAGTTTTTTTTTTGGGACTCGGTTCTCTTGGGTGTGTGGGTGGCCAAGTAGACCAATTTTAACTCATGGGTCAGCCCATGAGAAGACTCTCCATACACATTGGTAGATTCAATAAATCTGTCCTAGTTTTCATTGTTTTCTTTCTAGTTTTCTTACAATCTTACTTGTTTACCTTGGAAAATAGTATAATTATTAGTGGGTAGTTGGGAAGAGGTAGCTGCCTTAGGAATTTGCTAATGTTTAGTAGGAAAGAGGGGGACAATGCCCCTATGCTCTACAAAATGAGAAGCAACATGCCATGTAAAATTTGGAATGAAAATTGAATCTTCATCTGGCTGGTTTTCCTTGTGTCAAGACCACTCAAATGTAGGGTGTTTCTTGGCTGATTTTCTGCAGAAGGATCACGTGTCTCCTTGGTCTCTCCTTCAAATATTTTTCTCTCTTTCTGTGATTTTCTCTCTTTGCTGACCTAGGAACAAGTGTTTCAACATTTGTTTTCAAGGTTATATTCCCTAGTGCTAAGGAATAAGATTGGCTTCTTTACCATCATAAATTGCAGTCCGCAAGCAATAGGCCTGACTGCATCAAATGATATCGGAGCTCAATTGTTATAGTCTTCTTTCTTTATCCAATCATGACTCTGTGTAATTGGGAATGTAGAAGAAGTGTCATAGTTTTTTTTTTTATAAGAGAAGAAGTGTCATAGTTGAAGACACCATAGTTGCTAATCAGCAGAAAGAAATAACACAACTCCAAAGGCAAGCTAAGGCTCTTACCCAGTGCCTCAAGCAAATAAAAATCCCAACCCAAGATGATGACGATGATGGATAAGGGGGACTTATTTGAAAACCTTTCCATAACTGTACTTAAATTTGAGAGCTAGCTGCGAGAAGAAAAAAAAAGCTGGGAAATAGAAAATCGGATGGTAAATTCAAAATTGAAGTTCTAGAATTCTGTGGTTGGTTATAAACTGCATTAGAAAAAAAATTTTACGTACCCGAAGGTATTATATAAAATATAATGTTTTATCAATATCTTTGACATTTTAATAAAATTTTATATTATTCTTATGATATTCTAATAATTTGTTCAAATTAGGTAAGTACTATCTTGTTGATGCTAGTAATACAAATTTGCCTGAATTCATTTCACCATATCAAGGCATTTGGTATCACTTAAATGAATTTGGATTTGGTCGTGAAGCACCCCGAAATGCTGAAGATTTATTCAATTGTCGTTATTCATCCTTATGAAATGCAGTTGAGAGGAGATTTGGAGTGCTTAAGACTCGGTTCCTTATATTAAAAATGTCACATTTTTATCCATTTGGTGTTCAAGCCAAATTAATTGTAGCACTTATGTCTTGCATAGCTACATTCATATGGAGACAAGAGGCGAAGACTGGGTGTATGAAGAATATGATCATGATGTTTCAAATAGACGACATCAAGTAGAAAATCATAAAAAGATGGCCTCTCAAGAAAATTTCTCGACTAAAAAGAAATTGCGTGCTGCACGTGAACTACGGAATTCTATTGCTAAAGCTATGTGGCAAGACCATTTAGAGCAATGAAGAGTAGCAATATCATAGTAGTGGTCAAACATTTTAGTAAAGTTTTTTTAATAAGTTTTTTAGATATGGTGCAGTTGTTTCAAGTTTGAATACTTTTTATATATGCTGTTTTTAGATACATTATAATTCATTTTAGGTAGGAAACTTTGGTTAAACATTCCTCTTTGTATGCATGAAACTTCAGCTACCTTGGCACTATTCAAATGGATTAGAAAACATAGGCAAAAAACACTCAATGATGGATATAACACTACGTGTACAATGATCCACCATCATATATATCAAGAAGTAGGATGAATCAATGCCATATTATAAACTACTATTTTTCAGCTGTATCTAGTAGGGTGGAATGGAATTGGGTCATACAATTGTTATTGTAAAAGTACTTGGTCTCAAGCATACACATCACAGTGTTGAGGTTGATCTATTTGGACCATTGCATGGTCCAAATTGATGAGAGGTGTATGTTAGAGAGTATTTTTCCTTTGTATTTTTCATTTTGGGACATGCCAAACATGCAAAAATTATTTAATTTGAAATTAGTCTATTTTTCATAGAACGAGCCAAACTTGCCATGAAATTTGAATGAAGTAATTTGAAATGACATAATTTATAATTCACTCATTTCAAATGAAATAATTTTAAAAATGAGACAATTTGGTCTGCCAAGCAAGCTCTAATAGATTTTCTCCATTTCAAAATAGGACAAACTTCAATAATACCCTTTGCAACCGGTGACTTGGTTGGATCGGAGGTTGTAGGAGCAGTAGAAGGACCATTCTTCCAGATGAGTATGAGGGTTGTTTGTGCTTAGTGATGGAAAGGGTGGAAGAAAAAGAGTACTGGTGCGAGCACCTCTTGCAAAAAATTAAAATGTGAGATTATTTTAAATTAAAATTGGCTAAAGGAAGAAAGCATTATGTATCAATACTAAATAATGCACCTCTGAAAATAGGATGATTCATTTTCAAAGGAGTTATGACTAGAGAAGGCATGATCGAAGAAGGTCCCTTGATAGGTGGTTGGGTCCTAGTTCTTGTTGTGACTTCACTTTTCTTTAACCAGATTCGAGGAGGAATCTAGTCCAGCATAGAAAGCTCTTGGCCAGCTTTAAGAGCCCTGAGAATCTAGGCATGGTTAGTAGGAGCCACCACCAAATCCCCTTTTGAGGCCATCAATTCCTTCGATTCACCAAAATCTTCAGTCCATGGAGATAACTTGCCTAACAATTCATCAACATTAACTTTTAATTCTTTATCTATAAATCTTCTTCACTAGTCACACAAGGTTTGAGTGGAAGAAGGATGATCTGGAGGAGAAAGAACACCAAATTATTCAAACACGTAATTAAAAGTGGCAATCATAGCCTCGACCTCTAAGACTAGGTCTTACTATGGTCTAATAGAGACATCTTGGGCACAACTTGATTTTAGACAACTCCAACTTATCCTTTTACCTATTTAGCATAGAGTGCTTGATGTCATGGATTTTTTAAAAGTTCTTCAGATGAGTAGACTTGAGTAGCTTATGGAACTTCAGGTCTTGATCTGATATTTCTTATTAGAGTTACTTATGCTAGAGTTGCATTAGGCTTTGAATCATGTTAGATCTATGATTTTCCGCTTGTTTAGTAAGTTTTTTTGTTCCTTATGGTTGGAATGACACTTTTTTTATTGGAATCTCTGAAAAACTCTATAAACCTATGCTTTGGCCTATTTAATCTGGTTTGCCTTTTAAATCTACACTTATTTGTAAAAGAATATTGTTTGTATACATTGTGTGGACTATCTTCCTTCATCAAATCCTTTAGAACATGAGAAATCTGAATTTTTCCTATGTGAACCTTTGAAAATCTATATGAAGTTATAAATCCTTTAAGATCTATTCTATTTATGACTAATTTGAAAGGTAATCTTGCCTTGCCTTTTGTTTGGTACACTAGAAACAATATTAATTGATCTCTATGATTTGATTCATTGGAACACCATGTAAATTTTTGAATTTTTGTGAAATATATTGAACTGATTGATTCTATTGAATTCCATGCTTTTTATGTGGCTATGTGAATCATCGAATCCTATTGCATGTTTGAACCATCGACTCTATGCAAAATCTTTGTGAATCATTGTGACTCCAGACTTATAAATATCAAATCATACACTAACATTGAATCTAAGTAAATTATATGTCTTTGGAATGATTAATTCATGACAACATGAAGCTTATGTTTGCTTTACACATTATAGAAACATTCTTATTATCAAAGTTATGTGGACTTTCGGATTTATTGATGTAAACTATTTTGGACTTCGAACTTTTGACTATATAAGCCCCGTCACCGGGCTAAGTGTGACCTTTGAACTTTGAATTTATGGGTCTTGTCATATGACTAAATGTGGTTATTAACGATTTGGGCCTTGGCACTATGATAAGTGTGTCTACTAACTCTTTGAGCCTTGTCATAGGGCTAAATGTGACCATTAACGATTTGGGCATTGATACTGAGTTAAATGTATCCTATTGATTATGTGGGCCTTGACATAGGGCTAAGAGTGTCCCTTTTTGACCTTCTAGAATTGAACTTTGGACTCCTTCAAATATTAAACCTTGTGAACTTCGACCGCTTTGAACATCGAACTCTGAACACTCCAAAATTATAGAACAACAGATCTCTCAAGATAACATATGTCATCGAATTTGTGAACTTTAACCTTCGCTTTGATTTGTTATTTAAACTTAGATCTTTGTGTTGGACCATTAACTTATGTTTGATACATGACTACTGTTGCTTTATACTAGCATGATTGTGATTAGTATTTTGAGATCTGTTTAGCTTAGGATTGACCTTTGGACATGCTAGTATTTCGATGTGTGCTTTACTTCAGATTATTTATAGTCTGGTATATATATTGCTTACAGGTTGAGACTAACTTAGCCATTTATTTTTTAGACTGACCCTTGTTGCAGGTCTTTTATCCGAGGGACTCATTATGGCATCCACAAATTTCTTTCCTTTAGTCGTATCATTGTTACATACATGTTTTTGGGACCCCTTTTATGTTGGGTCCCTATTTTCAGGTTTATATCCAATTCCCTTGTATATATTTGGGTGAGAAAGCACCCTAGTGATACTTCCATTGTGATTCATTGTCATTTATCTTTCGTTGTGACTATTGTAATATACATGATTTAGATTTACACTTCCACACTTATCGATCCGAATATGTGTGGTTATTGAATATTGAACACGCTTCTGCAAATCATTCTCGCACAATGCTTTTGATTATTAAACTATGAGATTTAATTGAATGAATTACTAGATCTTATGCATTGGGCCCATGGCTTGAGCTATATTGACATGTGATTATCGAACTTTGGATAGTAATGAATTTGAATCCAGGGTGACACAGATCCATATCTGAGTTCAGGTTTGTGGGCGTTACATTATATGCACCTAACGAACCACACCATGTCGGTAGCCTTGGCTTCTTTTAATGCCACAACATTTGCTCACTTGGAGAGGTAGTCGGTTGTTATTAGGACGTACTTGTGGTCCTTACAGGAAGGTGGATTGATTAGGTCAATAATGTCCATGCCCCCAGATGAGAAGGGCTAGGAACATGATGTAGAATGTAGAGGTTCCACAAGGAGATGGCCAAATCGCTATGTAGTTGGCAGATACGATGCCTCTTTGTGTAATTGATGCAATCAGCTATCATAGTTTGCCAATAACAACCTAACCTTTTTAGTTGATGTTATAAATTGTGACCACTTTGGTATGTTCCACACACACCTAAATGTACCTCATTCATGACTTAAAGGGCTTCTTGTTCAGAAATACATCGAAGTAATACTCCATCGAGGGACCTTCTATACAGTTGGTCATCCTAGAAGGTGAATTGACATGTTTTCTAATTTCTAAATGAAGAACTGGGTTATTGGGCTCCCTCATATCCAGTAGATGATTCATGATTGGGATGCACTAGTCTTTCCTTGTTAGCTCCAACTCTACCTCATTTTGGATATTTTCCTCTAATTCACAAAGTTCGAGATTATAGAACATGTAATAATCTTCTTTGGAGAGTAGAGGTATGACTCATCTTTTTTTTGATTAAATGGTAAGATAATCCTCCATTGGGTGTGTGAGAGAAGCGGCGAGACTAGTAAGCACATCTACTTGGTTATTGTAGTCTCTTTTCACATGCCAAATCTGAGTCCCTTAAAATAATCATGCAAATTCCTTAGCTCATTTGAAGTACAGCGTAAGATTTGGTTATTTGATATGGTATAGTCCATTCATTTGTTGTATGACAAATTCCAAGTCACCATAGACACTGAGGTATTCAATTGATATCTCTAGAGACAGCTAGATGCATGCTATCAAAGCTTTATATTAGACTTCATTATTGGAGCATCCTTGATTGAGGGTGAGGGAATGCATCATCACACCATTTTCTGGAGTGACAAATATGATATCAATCCTTGAGGATTTGTTCTTGTTGTTAATTTTAGTCCTAAGGGGTCCTCTTATGAGTCCATTAAAGTACATTTCTCAGTCATTTTTTATGTTAACTTGCATGACCTCTTTAGTAAGAGATCAAGTTGTAAGGGATAATCGTCAGGGATTGGGTGTGCAGCTAGGAAGTCCGCTGGTGCCTTCCCTATTATTACCCTTTGTACGACATATTGGATTTCAAATTATGAAAGGAGGATTGTCCATTTTGCAAGTCGGCTTTGGACTGATGGACAACTCATGATATATTTGAGGGGATCTACTCTCAAGATGAGATGTATAGTGATCGACATATAAGGTCTTAATTTTTGGATGACATTGATCAAGGCCAAGCATATTTTCTCAATAGGGGAGTAATTGAGTTCAACACCCACCATGTTCCTACTGACATAGTACAAGGCATGCTCTTTTCCCTCGTCATTGTGCTAAGCGAGCAAAGTGCCTAGGGATGCATCAAGTGTAGTCACATACAACAGAACTGGTCTTCCCGTGACTGGACTCATCAAGACTAGAGGGTTGAGGAAGTACTTAATGCTATGAAAAGCATTTTGATAGGACTGGTCCCATATGAAGGGGACTCATTTCTTCATCAGCCTTGAGCATGGTTGGCATCTCCCTACTAAATTGGATATGAATCACTTGATATATGTCAGACGGCCTTGGAGGTGTTTGAGTTCCATAAGGTCCTGTGGTGGCGACATCTCCAATATTACCATTATCTTCTTATTGGGATCAATTTCAATCCCTCTATGACAGATACAAACCCTATGAACTTTCTTGATGACACTCCAAAAACGCATTTAAGTGGGTTCATCTTCAGATTGTATTTGCGAAGCCATTGGAAGACCATGTCGAGATCTTGAATATGATCTTTCCTTAGCTTTGTATTGACTACCAAGTCATCCATGTAGCATTCAACTGCATCATATAGAATCCAAAGAAATAGGCAAATGCTCAAAGACTTTCTTGACTTGGGCTTCATTTCACAGAAAATGCAAGTATAATCAATTCTAGAAGCATGTCTTTAACAGGAATGACCCCACTTAGGCATCACCATACAGACATTATGATCTAAGGAGACAGATTTTGAACTTTCCACAATTTCTTCTATAAATTGCACATATCTTCATTACTAGTTATCGACGTGGAAACCAATGTCCCTTGGATATACTTATAGAGTGATTTGGATGTAAACTTATTCGAGGGTGTGAGTGTCCAAATAGTGAATCCTCCACTTGAGATGAACAGGAATTCAAATGAATTTTGAGAATGGCTTTTGCTATATTAGGATGGAAAACTTGTCATACTCTATCTGAAGGCCACGTTCTCAAGATAGGATCAAATAGTTCGTTCACTTATTCTGGATTGGAGTCCGAAAAATTCTCTTGTACTCTAGTTTATTGCTGAAGGAATCCAAGGGTCATGCCATGTGGTTATCCTTGTGCCTGCACCAATAGACCATCATGCTCCTACTGTCAATAGGTTTTTAACATTGGATAATGATAAAACATGTTCAGGATGCTGACTTGGGGTAGCGAATGTTCCAGTATTGTTAGACTTTGTATATACATGGACTTTAGAAGTCTAGCTCAAACAGCCGTAGGACTTTTAAGAATCGCCATCGTACTTTTGCTACCAAAGCTTGATTTATTGTCTCCAGTTCTCTAATACCCAGACCACCTTGCATTTGTCCTTAACGGAAATGATGTCATGACCTGAGATACAAGTGTTTACCACAATACCACCCTCATCAAGCCCCCACCAGTAGTCCCTCTGGATGATATATATTTAATATTTTGCAAGTTGTTTTAGACACCAATTTTGATCACAGATAATTTGCCTCCGTTTATATAGCTTATACCGTTTCATTCAAAAGAGGAGAGAAACAATGAAATACGCAAGTTCTAGGTGTTCACAAAAATAGCATGTGAATGGAGGTGAGAAACAGCCTCCCCACAGGATCCTCTCCTGCCCGCAATTAAGTAATGTTTTGGCTTTAGGAGACCTACACATACATCAAAAAGGTGAAAATTACCAACCAAATAAGTAAAATTTTGAATGTGTATGTCTCCATAAGCCACAAGATTTATAATATTGGGAGAGGATGAGAGTGTCATCCTCAATACTCCCCATAAACATCATATGCTCTTCTGTAAGAATAAGACATTCCGTGTCCCTAACTCTCTCCGTCTGTTCCGATTGAGTTCCATAAATGCAGGACTCCCACCATTACACTAAACTAGGTCTGCTTTACCAAGTAAAAATAACTGGCTAAATAATCAGGAAACCTAGCCAACACACACCAGAAGGGGAGAGAGAGAGAGAGAGAGAGAGAGAGAGAGAGAGAATGGAGGATGAGATCGAGAACTTCTTCAAGGTATGGATCTCAGTTTTGGTATCTCTATGCTACTGTTACATCATAGCTAGAAGGATCCCAAAGGGCAAGTTCAGACTCCTCTCCTTCCTCCCCATCATCTACCTCTTTCTTCTCCTCCCACTGAATCTCTCGTCCGTCCATCTCGGAGGTTTCACGGCTTTCTTCGTTGCTTGGCTAGCCAACTTCAAGCTCCTCCTCCTCTCCTTCGGCCAGGGTCCTTTATCCTCTAACCCATCAATGAACCTCCCACAATTCATCTCCGTAGCCTGTCTCCCCATCAAAATCAAACAAGACCCATCTCCCCAATCACCTCTAAACACCAAAAACAAACAAAGCCCATCTTCCAAGAACATCCAATCACCCCTATATTCATCTCTCAATTCAACGGGGGAACCTTCATACCCAAATGTGACACAAAACCCATCTCCCCAAATCACTACAGAAGGCCTCAAATCGCCTCTCAACTACACTGTAAAATGTCTACTTTTTGCTGTAATTCTCCGTATCTATGACTACAAAGAACATATCCACCCAAAGCTAATGTTCATTGTCTTCTACTTCCACATATACGTCATTCTAGAAATGATTTTGGCCATGGTTGCATGCCTAGCTCGAGCCCTGCTCGGCCTAGAGCTAGAGGCACAGTTCAACGAGCCATACCTCGCGACCTCCCTGCAAGATTTTTGGGGTCAAAGATGGAACATCATGGTCAGCACCATTCTAAGGCCGACTGTGTACGAGCCTACTAGGTATATTGCTGTGCCTATATTGGGGAAGAGAATGGGGCAACTAGTGGCCGTGCTTGTAACGTTCATTGTGTCAGGTTTGTTCCACGAGCTCATATTTTTTTATGTGGGGCGTGTAAAGCCCACATGGGAGATTACGTGGTTCTTTGTTCTGCATGGGGTTCTCTTGGCTGTGGAGGTTGCCATGAAGAAGGCTTTGGCTGGCAGGATTAAGTTGCATCGGGCGATTTCGGGGCCATTGGCCCTTGGAGTTGTGTTGGGTACTGGTTTCTGGCTGTTCTTCCCGCAGCTCTTGCGGTGCAATGCGGACGTTAGGGCCATTAGGGAGTACGCAGTTTTAGCAGGGTTTGTGAAGGATGTTGGACGGGCTTTGAGAGCAGGATCTTTCGGTGCAATGAGGGCTTAGTGACTGGTGCAACATTTCTAGAAATATTGTGTTAAGTCATATGATTAACCTGTAACCGCAGTTTTAAACCCTATAATAAAAATATTTTGTTTGGTAACTGGTGCAACGTTCCTAGAAGATTTTTTTTTTTGGATCAGCGGATTAATTGTCATAAACGGATTTTTTCGAGTCAGGATCTGCTGAAATTGGTACTGAAATAGCTAATCGAATCATGCAATCTGAAATCATTTTGAATAAAAATCTAGTTTCTGCTATTAACTTGTTAATTTCCCTATGTCATTTACATGTTTTCAAAAATTAAACTTTTATTTTATTCTAATCTTATATTCTTTGTTTCGATCTTCTGTGGTTGACATGTTGTGTGTTATTTTATGAAGGGCCTGTTTGGCAGCCACCTGTATTGTAATCATTTTGTTTCTATCTCGAGCCTGGACCCTTATTGGGCCTAGATCGGGCTAGGTCGGATTGGGTTTGGACTGGCCCGAATCTATGCTCACCCTTATTGGGCCCGTGTTGAAGGCCCAAACCTTTATTAGGGCCAGGCTCCGGCTTACCTCGGCCCAAACTTATAACACACACACACACACACACACACACATATACATACATTTAGATGTACGTATATACACAAATTCATTTATACATTATACATATATAATATAATGTACACACACACATATATATAACATGCTTGCATCAGTAGCTTAGTTGGTTAAAAAGTTTAATATAGTGGTCTTGAGTTCAATTCTTTTTTAAGGTAATATTTTTTTGTAAAATTTATGGGCCATGGGCTGGCCTGAAGCCCGATAAAATAACTAGGGCTGGACTTGTGCCTAAAGTTTCTAAATATGTTTGGGCCCAGGCACAAAATTACTATAGCAGGCCGAGCCACGGGCTACCACAGCCCAGCCTGAGCCTAGTCCATGTACACCTCTATTGATAAGTTGTCAAGGGTCATGCGGAAAAACGAATATATAAGTGGTGGAATATGGGGCTACTAATGAGAGCATTGTTGCTTGAGCCATCATCCATTTCATCACTACCTTGTTCTTTTCTTGTGAGACCATCCATATGATCAATTGATTCGTAAAGCCCAAGTCAAGCAGGATTTTCACTTGCTAACAACCCTCCTAATGATAAATGATCCAATGAAATAGGTTTATAGATCATGGGCTCCTCTCCTCTCCTCTCTTTGGAGCAATTGGAGCTATAAGAGATGTCATTTTCAAAGCCCTTTGTGGAGCAATTTGAAACCCTTCGTGGAGAAATCTAAAAGCCTCTTGTAGGAAAATTGCTAGACAATCTCTGCAAATCTCAATAGCTTGAAGATCTGTTTGGTGCTCAAACTTTGAAAATCTAAAGTGGAAATACTCCATACAAGGTGATCAACCATCAAATAAGACAGGTAAGTCTAATATTTAGATCATTATCAAGGTAAATCTATCCAGTCTCATATTATTAGAAAGAACATCATTCTAGTAAGGTAAGTATCTATACATATTTCAATTTAAATCTGTAAAAAC
>JAOXJP010155207.1:0-13021 GCA_025762735.1 Platanus orientalis
TAGAGTCTCACTCTAGTGACTGAGATTACATCACTCCATCATATGGCAGCTCTACATGTAGCAACCCTATAAGTGATATGTCCAGCATTACCCATAGCTGTAAACTTTCAAGTCTACAAGAACTGGATAATCAGATCTCTCCACAATGTGTCTGACATCCTAATATATTACCTGAGGACCACCTATCTCATCTCATGAGATCAAATAATTACCCATATAAAGTAACAAATTCATGTGATGATAGAATATTAATTATATTATTAATTAATCATGTCTATATTTTATGTGAATGGCTTTGTCATGACACATTTCCAACACACACTTCACTTACCTACATGCATATTGCATTAAAAGGGCTTTGGTCCTTTTTTGAATCAACCATTTGAAGTTAATAGCATAGGCTAGGTTTCCAAGTCACAGCATGGTGCAAACAATGATTCAAAAGTTATTTCATGGTGGTTTGGGTGTGTTTGCAGGAAAAGGTTGATTGATGGTTTAAGGAGGCAAGATAACCTTTGTCTTTTAGGGTGTCAAGACAAGCAAGTGTGCATATTTCAAAGGTATCATGGTTTTCACCAAAATAGGAAAAATGATACGGCATTAACTGAGGATGCAGATGACCTATTTTCTATACCAGAAATAGAGCATTCAAAAATCCTTAGTGTTTTTGCAAATATCCAATTTTGAAATTGTTAATGTACGTCAATCCCATGGAAAAATGAGTAGTGGTATGTGTCTTGTAAATGTCCTATGATGTCACAGGTTCAAAGCATGGAGAAAAAAATGACCAAAAACTTGAAGAAAAGACCGGAGACTACCTTGGACTTACCTCACCAATAAAAGTATAAAGCATACATTGCATATCATTTTAAGACTTTAAAATCAATGTAGACATGGTGTTAAGTCTCTCCCAAAACCCAAGGAACACAGGCCCAAGATTAAACCCACTTAGAGTGCCAAGATCAAGACTCCAAAAATCTCACAACCGTAATCGATTACGAATCTGAGACTCTTGAGAGCCAGGACCCATAGGCTGCAATCGATTGCAAAACAGATCTAGGCCTTGAATCCCAGAGCCGCAATCAATTATGGATCTAGCAATCGATTGCGAGGCTGATCTTGAGCCATAATCAATTGCAAGCCTCAATCGATTAGGAATCTCCCAATCGATTGTGAGTATTTTTGAAAAAAATAAATACATGATTTTTAATGCGAGATTTTTGAAATTCGAACCCTATTTTTTGAAATCTAAGGCTTTAAAGAGATGCCCATTTTAAAAGATTTTAATCCAAAGGTTGTGGTGCTCCTCACCTCTATAAAAGAGAACTTTTACCATTAGGGTAAAAATCTCCAACACACCAAGCCACCTAGAGAAAGCTTCAAAGTTTATTATATTAAAAGCCTCCCCCACTGAGAAAAACTTCATTACTCCACTGGTTTTGAGCTTGAATAACTAACATCATACTCTATAATCACTTTCTTTTTCTTTCATCTTGAATATCACTCTACTACTGTTGAGGAAAACTTGTGGTGAGTCTTTTTCAAAAGGAAACTTACATTTAGCTGAGCTTAAGGAGCACTAAAACCAAGTACTTGAAGCTTGTGGGTAGCTAAAACAAACTAACTCAAAAAGGAGCACCCCACTTTGAGCAACTAGTAACATCAGCCATTTTGTGATAATATTTGTTTTATCATGCATTCATACTTACTATTGTGCTTGTTTTTCTTTCGTCAAAGACATCAGAAGCTTGACTACTTCCGTCAGAAACACCAGAAGTAGTACACACTCATCGAAAACACCAAGTGTTGTTGTTTAACTTGCTTATGAGCAAGTAGTTAGGTTTGTTTTTATATTGACCTAGCTTGTAATACTATCTGGATGAAATTTACCTAAGCTCAGTGGTGAACTTTAGAAAAGTGGATGTAGGCCCTAGTGTCGAACCACTATAAATCTCTTATTGTGAATTGAGTGTGTGATTATTTGTCTCTTTACTTTGATGTTTATTACTACTCTTGCATATTGCATGTTTAATAAAATACTTGAGTAAACACCTTGCAACACACACACACTTGGATTAAACACCAATTTGGATTCATCCAAATCTGAGTTTCAAGTAGCATCATTATGTACTTCCACAACGGGATATTTGTTGTAGCATATGACATGGTTCATGATTCCTTTCAAATACCTCATAATTGTATTCAATGCACTCCAATGCATATTACATGGATTACTTATGTACTACTTAACATCCTAACTACAAATGTGATGTATAACCTAGTACAATGTATGTCACACATTAAGCAGCTAATAACTTGCAAGTACTTGTATTACAGTACACAATTCCCTTATTCTTCATTAACCTTAAGTTGGTATTTACAAGTGTTTTTTGCCGATATGCAATCAATCTTTTCAAAGTTTGTAAGAACCTTCTTAGTGTAATTGGATCGTGTGATAACAAGTCCATTATCATCTCTTATAATCTTGATTCTCATGACAACTTCGACAACCCCTAGGTCCTTTATCTCAAATACTAACGAAAGAAACATTTTTCTATCTTCAACACAAGACATATCAGTTCCAAAAATGATCATGTCATCAACGTATAAACTGATAATCACACACGACTCTCTATTACTCTTAAAGTAGATGGGCATATCATTGTCTTTGGCTTGAAATCCATTGCCAATGAGAGTTTGTCTGGATTTTTTGTGCTTATTTTAATCCGTATAAGGATCTTATCAACTTATACACTTTCTTCTCACACCCAGGCATGATGAACTCGTATGGTTGTTCCATATAAATCTCTTCTTCTAGTTGACCATTTAGGAAGACATTTTTTACATCCATTTAATGAATAATTAGATTCTTTACTACTGCCATAGCTATTAGCATCTTGATAGTATATATTCTTCTTATAGGAGCATAGGTGTCGAAATAGTCAAAGTTCTTCTTTTCTTTGTACCCCTTAGCAATCAATCATGATTTTTATTTTCTTATTATGTCATCAAGTTTTACTTTCTTTTGATATACAATTGGTTTACACTCCCGAGGAGGATCCACCATTACCCAAATGTTATTGGATATTATGGAATGCAGTTCATCATCTATTACTTCTCTCCAGAAGATTGCATCATGTAATTTCATAGCTTCCAAGTATGATAGAAAATCCCTTTATGTTAGACAGACAACAAAGTTAGGACTAAAGTCCTTATACTTCTTTTCTAGTGCTCCTTGGATGTGCCACATTTCCATAATTGGTGGGTCTACTCCTCTTTTTTTTTTTTAAGTAGGTGCATCTATCCCCACTATTTCCAAGTTTTTTCTTGAAAAAAAAATTTTTCTCAAGAAAATCAGTATTTGTAAACTCAATAATGATATGTGGGGTAGGTGTCTCTAAATATTGAAATTTGTATGCCTCTCTTTTCATTAAGTATCCAATAAACACACAATCGGTCCTTCTTGTTCCTACCTTGGATGAATATTCATGCAGAAGTTTCACTTGAGTAAAACAACCCCATGTTTTTAAGTAGCTCAGTTTTGGCTTCCTTTCCATAATTGATATGGAGTAACTTTCAATTGAAACTTTAATCCCCAGTAATCCTAAAGGAGATGAATAGGATTCTAATTTTTCTTTAGATCCTTCTTTGATTTACTTAGATTATGCAGAATTAAAAGCAAGTAAATCAATTTAGTTTTTCTTTAAGATGTTTATACTTTAAGTTCTCATCAATGCATGTAAGTTGGCACACAACAATTTGACTTAAGTAGACTAGGAAGCAGATGCTAATCACCACCTGGATCCGTCATTATGTATAGTTTCCTATGCTAGAGTGGGAGCAAGGTGTCTAGTTCTGCTTTAGAGTTTGTGCAAAGATAAACCTTTAAGTGTAATTGCAAAACTTAAATGCAAGTGTGCATAAAGTAAATAATATATGAAGGCACAATCACACAAGGAGACAAAGCAACTTATAGTGGTTCGGCACACCGACTTATATCCACTATCAAAGGCTTACTCTCAAGCCTATTTAATTTTTTATTAATAGCCTAACACTGTTACAAAATTAAATCAATAAACTTAGTCAAATTCTTCCAATGGCTCCAGTGAAGGAAGGTACTGTACTCGGTGTCTCCGACAAGCGCTCTAATCTAGTGTCTCCAGTAGACTTTTGCTTCCAGTGTTTTTGGCGAAAGATCAATTTTAGTAGAAGAGAAGATGATGATAATTCTTAGGCCTCTTGTTAGGCTAATTTTACTATGGTGCTCAAACTAGAGAGTTTATCAAGCCATAGAATGATCCAATGTATGTAAGCTTTCAATTAGACTCGAAGGAAGAGTCATTTACATTCCAACACAACTTGAGAATAAGGATTTACCACTATGATGGTTCTAAATTTTATGGCTTTTGCTTCACACACACACACACACACACATATACATAAGAACCATCATATACCTCCCCCAATAATGGCTAATTCAATTGATCATCATTAGTTAGTCTTAATGAAGAATAAGACCTCTATTTATAATGACAAATATCCTTCATTTAGAACCCCAACGGCTCTTTTCCAATGGAAAAAAAAACTAGCCATTACAAAGATTTTGAATTTGGAGTTTCCATATCTAGGGGATATGAGCGCTCAGATCAACTCATTGGAGGGCTTGAAGAGTGCTATTGCAGCACTCGAATCCAGGCATTCTCTGGTCTGCCCAGACTGAGCAAATTTGAGCGCTCAAACTTAGCCAATTCTTATTTTTGTATTTTTGAGATTTTTCATGCACTAAGAACTTGGCTCTTGGTTCAAGGTTCAACCTAGGGTCATGTATTAGTCTTTTAAGTTTTCTTAGGTTTTACCTTAGTCTAATAGAGGCACTTTGAGCACAACATCAAATTTAGATGAGTCCCACTTATCCTTTACCTGTTTCAGCATATTGTGCATGATGTCTTAACCACTTGAAGTTATTCACCTTGACTTGAATTGGCTTGAGTAGCTTGTGGAACTTCAACATTGTCCTTATATTGCTTGGTATTGCTTTAGCTTGATCCTTTATTCTTCACATGTTATAGACTCAAGTACTCTTAGATACATTATAGCCTATTATAACACATCTACCTTCGGCATGGAATTGACAATACATTTAGACTTAACATCAATTTCTTTTCAGGAATTTAATTCAAGATATGAAAAGGATGTCATTATGGCTTTACTCTACAAACTTGGACATGATTCGAAACTTATCAACATTGCATTAACCAATCTTATCAATACACAATTTTTCTTTTCAGCAATTTCGTTCTACTGAGGAGTGTAAAGTGATGATGTTTCTCTGTCGATTCTATAGTCTTCATAGAGCTTGATAAATTCTGAGTCAATGTATTCACCTCCTCTAATCAAATCTAAGAATCTTGATTTTTAAATCAAGAAGATTTTAGATTTCAACTTTGTATGCCCTGAACTTCTTAAATGCTTCATCTTTAGTCCTTAGTAGGTATACATATGTGTATTTAGATGCATCTTTGATGAAGGTAATAAAGTCTCTCTTATCTCTCCTAGAAAGTGTATCAGCCATCTCGAATAAATGTGACAATCTTTGAACACTTGTAATCTTACACTTACTACATGTAATGCATTTATTGTTGATCATATCATGTAGGTTAATGATTAAGTCTAGCTTTTCCATGTGTTTAATCTTATTATAATGAATGTCCTAATCTACCACGCCAAACAAATCACAAGACTTAGACACATAAGCAAAAGTATAGGGCATTTCATTAGTAACATTCAACTTAAACATTCCTAAGGTGGCAAACCCTTTCCTTAAAAATGTGTCACTTAATGAGTGCAAAATTGTTGGATTCAAACACCATATGGAATCCATACTTGCTCAAAAAAAATATAAAAACAAGGTTCTTCCTTATGCCAAGGACATACAAGACTTCTCTATGGATAACTATCTTCTTAAAGGTAAAACACAACTCAACAGTGCCCTTACCAACGACCTTGGAGGAGGAATAATTTTCCATGAATGTGTTCATCCCATCCCCTACTAGTTCATAGGAGGGAAGATATCTTTGGTTCCAAAAATGTGACAAGTAGAGCCAGTGTTAATCCACTAGTCAACTTCTTCTCTTACCATGTTGGCCTCAGTAATCACTGCCACTAAACCCTCATCTCAGTTCCTTCTCTTATTCTTGTACTTATTTTCATCGCTAAACTTCTTGTAGCGGCAGGCTCTACCCATGTGACCTGTCTTTTCGTAAATATAATAGTTAACCTTGCTCTTGTTTTTCTCAAAAGATTTTTTATTGTCTTTGTCATGTTTCTTGAATTTTCTCTTTTTGGGAAGTATTATTTCTTAAATTTCACCTCTACAATAAGAACCATCTCAAACATCTCTATTTTCTTTCCTCTATTCCTCAAAATCTTTTCAACTAAAGACATCCCAACAAAGCTAATTGTATTAGAAATCATTTGGAACTCCTTTGTTTGTTCCAAGACTAATTTTCCATCAACCATCTTAAACTCTCTAGAAATCTATGGAATTTTCCGCTTCCAACTTCTTCCCCCTAGTAAACTATTCACGTGGCTTCCCACAGTCCCCCTGTGATTTTCATCTTGTTTGAGAACTAATTGAAAAGACTATCAGATAGAGACTCTAAGAGATAATAGAAACATTTTCATTCATAATAAGCTTCCTAATCCTTGGTATTTTGGGTAACACCTTAGATTTCATGCTCAAAAGCCTCATTTGTAAAGGGAAGTTTTCAACAAATATTCTATCTTCTCTACCCATCTTGCATAGTTCTCACCATTGAACCATTTAAATTTGACGATAAAACTGAGCTAGACCATGGAAGTAGACATACCTTCAAATTATTGATTTTGAATAGGAGTAAATTTAACAATTTAGTTCTAAGTTGTTCTCCAAGTGTTTTTTTATTTACAAACAAGTGGTGCTAGCTTGCAAAATTTGATCTGTGAGTGTCTTAGTTCATTCGCGAAACCCTATTATTCACGAATACCCTAATTCCCAAATGTGATCAATCATTTGCAAATAACAATCTTTAATTCTTTTGTTTGCAAAGTGTTATATGTTTGCGAATAACCTTAGTTCAAGAATAATCATTTGTGAATATCAACTATAATTTACAAAAGTTTATGTATTTTCAATAATTAAGTTTCTTCAGTATGTAATTAAGAATATCTTCTTTAAGCAATTCATCTGAACAAATAAGGCATTCTTATCACTTTTCTTGAAGGTAGTTAAGGCCTCCCAATTGGTGCAAGGGATTTAGGTCAAGCTAACTTTGGGATTTGTGTGATCCGGAATAGGTGAATGAACCTCATAGATTGCTCAAGCCCAAGTAGGCATATATTTACAGACAACTTTGTTAAGTTAAGTTTAATGAAAATCCACAACATATTGTTCCTTCTCATATCCTTCAATGGAAGTTTAAATGATCACTTAAAAAGATGTAGGTGAGGTCTTGCAATCAAGAGCACTAGTCTTGGGAGGATGTCACTTAAAGGTTCAAATGTAATCTCATGACTGAGAGCATTGAACCAATGACTGTAGGACTTAAGAACACATGCAAATTTCTTTCAAGCAAGAGAGTTTTTTCAAGAATCCTTTAAAGAGAGAGAATGAGGAGAAGAGAGCATGGTTCAAGGGCAATGAAGACCAACACGTTTGTGTATGGAGAACCTCAACTCGTAGTGTTCATAGTGAAGTAAAAATGAATCTCAAGAGATCTAAGCTTAGCTTCTTGACTTGTTTATGAACTCATGAATATACCATTCTCTTCATTTCAATTAGAATCTCATGTTATTATTTAGGATTCTCAACTAACTCCAAATACCTCACACACCCTCATATTTATAGGAGATAAGAAACCCATTTTCTAATGGTTTATTTGTAGAATTTTGAAGGGTTTTGGTACTTTGTGAGTTAGCCACTTGAAGTTGATAGCACCGGCCAGGTATCGAGGTCGTAGCATGGTACAAACAATGATTCAGGAGTTATTTCACGGGTTATGTGTGTTTAGGCATGCAAGTGTCAAGGGATGATTGGATAGTTTAATGAGGCAAGGTACCATTAGTCTTTATAGGATTTTAGCATGAGCAGGTGTGAATATTTCAAAGGTTTCAAGGTTTTCACCAAAACAGGTAAAATGACAAGGCATTGACCAAGAAAGCAGATGCCTTGTTTTCCATACTAGAAACAAAGCATTCGAAAATCCTCAATCTATTTACGAATAGCCAATTTTAAAATATATTTAAAAATTCCCCAATTATTTTAAAATTTTGAAAATAGGTATTATTGGGCACTAAGCAAGGTCAATGTGAATAAGTGAAGGTGGTGTCCCCCTTCAACCTTCATGTAGTGTAGATATGTTAAAATCCATGTCTAATACATAGTGGATAAGACCTTGAACTGATCTTGTTGATAAACCAACTTATCACATGTACAATCCTCATAGTGAGTTTTACACATTCACACAGCTAAGCACCTTATGGTCAATGCTATTTCTTAATTTACTGAGTGTTCTAGAGATGGCATATATCTCATCGAAAATGAGCAACTCCACACTCAAATAGATGAGTATCTATCATGAGCAAATACTTGAAATAAGCACATGTTCTATAGGAGAATCCATTTGTAGAAACATCACACCCAACATCTACAGGAAGATCCATCTGTAGGATCACTATAGAAATGGACAAATTTCATTAATTCAAAAATTGTGCTTATAAGTGGCTTATACTTTATTTATTTTCTCATGGAAGTTATTATAGTCATATTGTTTCCCATTGAAACATTAATAACTAGGTTAGGTATCTACCAAATACACCTTACAAACTCATCAATCGCATTCCCCTCAATATACTAAAGGTTAAATCCTTACCTAAGCCTTTTGATAGTGGATTTGCTATTGACTTCATATAATAAATGGCCACAATGCCGTCAGTGACTACCCCCTCACATGATTTTGCTTTAAGCATGTAGTCCTGGATATTCCATTGTAATTCTTGTTATCACATTTTACTATGACAATTTGATTATTACAATAAAAATGTGATGTCAAACAATTCCGCTTCCTCTCTTGCAAATGAGAGAGCAACAAACTATGTTTCCATGGGAGAATGAGTCAAACATTTTTGTCTTTTATATTTCTACGAGATCGCTCATGTTGCTATGTGAAAATTCAAGCACTCACTAGTTTGAATTCATCCAAATCTAAGTTTCTTGTAGCATCGTTCCGCATTTTCACAACACCATAGCATATATCATAGTTCATGGTTCCTTTTAGATACCTCAAAATTATATTTAATGCACTCTAATACATACTACCATGATTAACTGGTGTATAAATACTCAGCATCCTAACTACGAAGGTGATGTCAGACCTAGTATAATACATGATACACATTAAGCAACCAATAACTTGTGAGTACTTGTATTGTGATATATGGTTTTCTTTATTTATTATCAACCTTAGATTCATGGGTGGGGTTGCCGATATGCAGTCAATCTTATTAAATTTTCTAAAAACCCTCCCAATGTAGTTGGATTATGTAATAACAAATCCATCATCTTTTATAATCTTGATTCCAATGATAACTTCAGCCACGCCTAGGTCTTTCATATCAAATACTAACGAAAGAAACTTTTTTGTTTCTTTAACAAAGGACATATAAATTTCAAAGGTGAATATGTCATCAATGTACAAACTAACAATCACACATGACTCTCCATTGCTCTTATAAATGATGTACATACTACTGATATCACCATCATTGGATTGAAATTTATTGCCAATGAGAGTTTATCTAAATTTTTCGTGTATGTCATTGTTTGGATACTTGTTTTAATCTGTATAAAGATCTTGTCAAATTTCACACTATCTTCTCACTCCTAGGCATGACAAAAGTCTAGAGTGAACACAACTTTTGTCATTTGAGAAAAAAGAAAGTCCCTCTTTATTATCAGGGTGCCTATTTCGTTTTTAGAAAAATAAAAATAACAAACCCATTTAAAACTGATTTTCTTGTAAAAGAACTGCATCATTCGCTGGAATGCTTCGTTTTATATTTTGAAGATTATCTAAATGGGAACAAGGGGGTTTTTCTCTTCTCAACGACCTGATTGTTAGAGGATTAAATGCATATGTTTAATAAGGGTAGAATAACCACTTTTGTGTCAGAGTCAGACAAATTTAGAGAAAAAGAGAGAAATATAATCCTACTATGGCTTTTATTCTCCCTTGAAGTCAAGGTGTTTCGGAGAGAGTATCAATCATTTGCAGTTGGACAACAAAGCAGAGATAAAGGTGTCACGGATTCTTTCCTGATGAAGGGGAGCAAGAAGAATTAGAGATTTTGTTGGACAAAGATAAGGGAGGGGGTACTCAAAATCCTCTCCAAGTTGCAAGAGGTCATCCTACGAGGCACATGTATTCTAGAAAGGTGAAGATCATCTATCCAAAAAAGTAATTTTCACTTTTTTTTAATACGTGTCTTTGAACGTTGGAAGATATCTTGCAATGCAGGAGAGGATTTGGGTTCGGGCTCGGGCTCGGGCTCGGGTGATAAAGACAAAGAGGAAAAGGGGCCAATTAACGGGTAGTTTAGGTATTTACAAAAAGTAATCTTGTTTTGTTTTCTTTATGTTAGGAAATTCAGTACGACTCTTACTAAACGACCAAGGTCAGCCCAACATCATAAGCAGACACATCAGCATCAAAAGTGATTTACACTTTTTAGGGGGTGTTTTTCACTTTTTGGCATTGATGTATCTGCCCCTAATGTCCGGCTGACCTTGGTTATTCAGTAAAGGACCGTAGCAAATCCTGAGGGCCGAAAATTGCTGGAATTCCTATTATAAAATTTTGGAAGCTGGTTCTAAATAAGGGTGAAATATCAGCCATTTGGTAGAAATGAAATATCTGTCACGAAAGCATTCTTACCAAGAAGGGATGGTGGTGAGTCTGGCGACTGCCCAGATGACAAAACTCTCTCTTTCGAGGCTTATCTCTTGTATATATATATATATATATATATATATATATATATATAGCAATTGAGATATTTAATATAAAGTCATTGTGGTAATCATGAAGTTGAGAAGGCCAATCCATGGCCATAAAAAAGAATAGGTTTAGCGGATCAATTCAACAGCCACCTCAATGCCCAGGACCATAAATGAGCGTGGGTGGTGGCGGTAGCAAAAAGGATAAGGTTGGGGAAACGACAAAGGTGACAAGCCAATTAAATGATGGCCTCAAAACCAAACGATTTCTGACTTCATTTTGCTTATCCGAATTCCAGGGATTTAAGCACATATTTTCTTACCAAAAAATACACACGTACGTCACAATTATCCATATGCTGGCGACGTGTACCCAAATGAAACTAAATGTGTTTCCCCCTGGTCTTCTCCTAGTTGTTAAACTTCTGCTAAAGTTCTGTCGATTTTGGTGGTTGACATGGCAAATTATTAAAACCTCAACTTCCTTTTTTTACTTTTTTTATCACATGTCAATCACCGAAAAGGATAGAATTTTAGCATAAGTTTAACAATCA
The DNA here is from genome assembly GCA_025762735.1 of Platanus orientalis. Classification (NCBI taxonomy): domain Eukaryota; kingdom Viridiplantae; phylum Streptophyta; class Magnoliopsida; order Proteales; family Platanaceae; genus Platanus; species Platanus orientalis. Next base: position 11,587 of record JAOXJP010155207.1, read on the forward strand.
AGACACAATCGGGGCCTTTGTTTTTTGTGTGGTATTCAAGATCTGCCCAACCCACAAAACTGTCTTGAGGTGCCTTGAAATGCACACGTACTCTAAAAGGTGAAAAACACCTAATTTTTGGAGTTATGTGATCACTGTACATCATTGCAAGATGGTATTGTGATCGTTCATTAGGAAGTACGGGTGGCAATTCGTGTTAATGGGTCGGGTTCCTGCCGTGTCGAGATAAGGGTATACGATTATATGGCTCAACCCAAACCCGTGCCACCCATTTATTAATTGTGTCAAAGCAGGTTAACCCGTTTTAATGCAAAACCAATTTACAGTCAATCCTAATCCGCTTATTTTGTGTTGGATTCACGGCTTATATGGTAGTAATTCATGTTGACGGGTCAGATTTGTGTCGTCTCAAGTTCATAGTATACAACTATTTGACTCAACCCTAACCAATACCCATTTATTAATCGTGTCAAAGCGAGTCAGCCTGTTTGACCCAAACCCATTACAGTCAACCCTAACTTGATTATTTCGTATTGGGTTCGTATCAAGTTCACTGTTCGCATCAAACATTGCCACCCCTACTAGGAAGTAACAGTAAAGGTATCATGGTCAAATGGACTAGACTGCCCCTAGTCAAGATCCTTTAGTCAGCTATGCCCCTGTTCGATGCCGTGCACTTGGTTGAAGAAGGTACTTGAATCATGTGTATTCCTTGCTCCACAAGGTTCAATCCTTGGGGATGCAATGGGAGTGCATACATCACTAGGCGCTCCCACAAAGTTTGGGGTGCAAATTATCTAGGACTAAAAGTGATATGATCACTACGCAACATGTATCACCGACTGACATGTGCAGTTGTTTCATACACTTTTAGGCTGATATCCTCTACGCCACCCCCCTTGTGAGCCACTCAATGGCCACACAAAGGGGGAATCAATTTACTTTTTGGAGGTGATGTGACATCTCAAAAACTGAGTTGATCCCCCTTGTGTAGTTCAAAGGGGGGTGGCGTAGAGGATTTCAGGCCCTTTTAGGGATATTGGGAACCCCATGTGTTAGTCCACACTCCATATGGCGTGGACACACAGTGATGTAGTAAAGCAGCCATTTACTTAAGGTGTCCAGGATTTGGTGTCCAGGACAAATGACTTCACATGGAATAAAATGGGCAGGGGTTAGATGAAATTTCAAAATTTCACCCATTCTATTCTGAATGAAGTCGGTTTGTGCCCTAAACACCATCTGGACAGGAAATTTGCTTCCTACTTAAGGGAGCGAATGTTCTGCCAAATTGTCTACTCCTCCCATCAAGTGGGACACCCCCCCCTATGGGACACTCAGGAGGGGGAATCAAAAACCTCCAAAAAGTGACTTGATTCCGGCCCCAAGCCGAGTGTCCCATCAGGGGGCATGGCGCATACAATTTCACCCCCAC
>JAOXJP010155218.1:0-13020 GCA_025762735.1 Platanus orientalis
GTATTTGGGTGAGAGGGCACCCTAGTGATATCTCTCTTTTGATTTGATACTATTTGACTGCTATGATCTTTGTGGATTTTAGACTACGTTTCCTCATTTTGATGTGATTATATGTGAATAGTGAATATTGAATGCACTTCTGTAAACTATTGAAATATGACTATTGGATTAAGTGGACTTAAGAAAAAAATCAAACGAGAACAGGTGAACTATAGTGGATCTTACTTGTGGGCCTAGAATTTGGGTCAATTTCTATGTGGATTATTGAATTTATGAACAGTAACGAATCCGAATCCAGAGCGATACGGATCCATATCCCAGTCTGGGTTCGGGGGTGTTACAATTTGTGTCTACCTCCATGGCCTCAGTTTTGCCAGGGAATCAAAGTAAATTTTTGTTGATTCTTTTTTGGATGACATTATGAAGCACTACGCACTTATTGGTCTAATGTGTAAAGGAATTGTGTCGTTTGCAGTAATCCCTTTTACACAACTCCTCATGTGTTGGGATCTTATGTCTACCTACTAACTTTATTTGCTTGGCTTTGAGCAATAGATCAAATATCTGATCTACTTTGGTTAAGTTAAAGGAGTAAGTTTTTATTGCTGTTGTCCTAGTTAGAGCGTCACATGTAAATGGTCGATTTCTTACAAATTTCTCTAGATCGACCTCATAGTTCAGGACTTGGTAGTAGGTCCTATGAAGAAGCACGTTGCTGATTTTCTTCTCTAAGAATGCTTTCATATCGACTAACCCTTTTTGACAACTCAAATAAGTTAAAGAAGGTCATTCCTTCGAACTTCTTTCTTAGTTTGAAGTTGAGACCATCCTGGGCAAGTTTAACAAACTTGATCTTAGGTAGACCACTAAGGCATTTTGATTTAACCCATTTAAAACGCATAATGAACTATTCAACCATTTCCTTCGACTGTTGTTTTAGCCTTGCTAAGTTGGTTATCGATATTCCTAACTCTACTCGAGCAAAATGGGACTAGAATTTGTCTTCCATTTCCTCCCAACTTCATATCGAGTTGGATGAAAGATTTGTATACCAAGTAAAGGCTTGTCCCATTAAGGAATTAGGAAATAACCTGAGGTTGTAGTACTTTAGGTTAAAGAATTCCCCACATTGGGTAGTAAACGACTGATGTGTTCCATAACCGTTTTGCTATCTTCTCTAAAAAATGTGGAAAAATCAAATATCTTATACCCTCTAAGGAACTTATAGCCCTTATCGATTTGTTCATGGTATGGCTTCCTGTATGTTGGTAGTGCAACCCAGTCACTGATAATTTATTCTTGAGGATTTTGGGCATATCCTTGTGGAACAGTGTCATATGGTTTCCCCTAGGCTGGATGAGCCCTTTGGTATGGTGGAGGATGTGCGTTATATCCCACGCCTGTGCCACCATACTCATTGTTGTTTGGGAAAGGGTTCCCTTAATAATTTAGTGGGTCTTGCCTTCTATTGGGCAGAGGGTTTGGCTCTGCATACCCATATCCACTGGCGTTCTGCCCATGAAAGGGATTACTCCAATAGTTTAGTGGGTCTTGCCTACTGTTTAGTGGAGGACCCGGCCCTAAATTCCCATATCTATTAGTGTTTTGCACAAAATGATCATTTCAATAGGCATATTGAGCATTTGAATCAAAATAACCATTTCTACCATTGTGTTGGTCTTGTCCCTTATTCCGAGACACCCATTATTCATATTGAGGCATTCTAGTAGTCTCAAATGTGGGGTTCTCGTGAACCTCAAGCCTTTCTGGCCTTATAGGTCTACTCGATCCCACAAGATAGCCTATAAAGTCTTGATTCCCCTATTTTGCTCCCCCCGTCGAAACCATAGCTGGTTCATGATGGGGTAGTTAAGAGAAATCTTCGACCTTTGGCCCTCCAGGGTAATCGAGAGGTCTTTCTTGCCCCCCGAGTCTATTCGAGGTTTCTGGAACATTTGCCCCATTGATCACCCCTCTATTCTTAGTGTTGGGGTTTAAGTTTGCTCAAATACTTTCTACTATAGGCTGGAGTACTTTTAGTAAGACGTCACCCAAGATACCTGACATCATTAAAACCCTTTCTTGATTCTCTCAGTGAGATCATTAAATTTTCCTTCGAGGTTCTGAGACAATTTGTTTGTCTCATTCCCATTCGAGTTGGCAGGTTGCTTATCCGTTCTAGGTGCCATTCCTAATAAGCTCCCACTGTGGTTGTCAATCTGTTGGTGGTGTCAATAGTAATTTTCAATCAACGGGTCAAGGGCGTGGGTTATTTTCCTAATTTAGATTATCAAAAGGTCCGGGTTTGGTAATGCCTCTAAACCAAGGACTTTTACGGCAAAGCAACACCAACCAAATTGATAAAAGAAATAAACTTCACTAAATTATAAATGCAGTGTACAATAGGAATCATAGATATACCTTCGAACAGGTAGATTAGCCGAGATCCTTTTCCTAGAATCGAAGGAGGACTTCCTTGAATCTAGTTCTGCAGTATAGTCTATTTACTTGATACAGGACTTCGAGCTACTACAAGATCTAATTAAGACTAATTTAACACTACTCCTAAGGATAAAAATAATGTTGTTGATGATGATTTTTATTGTCTTCTTTTGTTTCCTTCTCCATTTATAGAAGTCTTCCTGTGGTGCTATCGTTCTTTCCCACGTTTGCTCACAACCATTTTTTAGTTTGAGTCATGGTATCCCACTCGTTAACTGATCCAAATCGCGAGTCTCCCACTCATCAATTGGTTTAAACCGTGGGTTTCCCACTCTCTATCTGGTTTACCCGTTACTTAGACGTGGGACAACTGGAAAGCACTGCTACGCTCTAACCTTTTCATCTCCCGTTTGATGTGTTATACTTGGTAACCACCTACTAAATCATTACTTCTCTCCACATGTCATTTTTTGATTGGTGGATTTCAAAATATAGTCCAACAATTATACCCATGCATCTACAATAATAACTGTCTTGTAAAAGTGTTTGTCTTCCTCTTTCAAGTCTTTTGCTATTATTATCTCTTGCATTCTTCTTAGAATTTGAACGAACCATTATTTCATCATGATTAGACTTACACAATGATGGAGGAGATGGATGCTTTAGGAGAAGAAAACTCTAATTGGGATCTAGTTTTGATGCCTTCTAAATGTACTATGGGATATTGATGGGTTTCACTTTGGAGTACTTGTTTGATGGTTTTATTGCTCAATATAAAGCACATCTATTTGCTAAAGGAAAATGCTCAGATTCATGGGGTTGATTACTATTAGACTTTTTCACCAGTAGGCAAAGGATATTGTTCACTTCCTACTTTGTTCATTAAGGGTTTTTTTCCATGTTGTTGAAAACATAGCCTTATGGCTCCCCTGTTTCTTTGAATGTTTTCAAGCTTCTAGAGTTTCCAATTTTTTAACTATTATTTTGAATAGTCCCACATCGGTTAAGGAGTGAAACTAACTGTAGAATATAGGTTAAAGATTCCCCCACTCTTGTGTTTTTTTTAGAGAACTCTCTATTAGTGGCGGTGTAACACCTCGCCTACATGCGCTTAGGCACAAGGGCACTTGAGGCACACTTTGCATTTTGCATGTGTGCATCCTCTCGGAGTCACATTGGGGTTCCAAGATTCTTTTTTGATGTTCCAAATGAGTTCTAACAGAATCCGGGTTAGTTGCGAATGGTAGGTCCATCGGGATTGATGACTTACTTGGATTCATGACTGAATGGGTGGGGTTAAGGCAATTGGTGAATGTTAATGCTAGGCTTGTTCGTGATTGAATGGTGTGTGTGAAGAAAAGATTCATGACTGAGGCCCATCAAGGTCCAAATTCACAATTGAGTTGGATTCACAAATGGGATTAGTTGCAAATGAGTCCGATAGCTTGCAAAATAAGTTAAACTGTATCAGAGCACATCAAATCGCGTTGGGAAAGGTGTAGGCCTGAATGGGAGGCTCGATTAATGCCCATCAGAATATGGACATGTATGGGTGGTAGGTGAGATGCGAAAGGAGCTTATCATCACTATAAATGATGAAAAATGTGTTAAAATGCAAATGGGCTAATTGTTGAGAGCAAACTAGAAACAAAGAAGAAAAAAGAGAGAAAGCAACCATTAATAGAAGACTTGTCCCTTCCTTTCTTTCTTTTTAGGTGTGTTATAGAGCACTAAACTCATTGGAGCTCTTGGATAAACAGTTCACTTGGAGAGTTTTGCTTTGCGTCCTTGGATTGAGGACTACCTCAATCTTAGTGTGTTATCGTAGAAAAACTTTTATTCAGTTGAAGGTGTTATCCTTGTCTTCTTGACTCGGTTTTAATATATGATAATCACCTTACTCAGGGGAAACTTTACTGAAATTTTGATAAAATTTGGACAAGTTTTGTGTACAATTTGCATGAAATGTATCATGCTTCTATCTAGGAAGTGCACCTCGTTGAGAGATAGGAATGACCCAAGTTTAGTTATATACTTAGGGTTAGCTTGGCCATGGTTCCTTGCATATAAAAGTGGGAGGCCTTAGTTATCCATAAGAAATGTGATAAATGATAAAGCAAGTATCTGTAAAATAAGCTAGCTACTAATTCAGATTAGAATATTTTAATTAGATGGTTAGTGAGTTGTGCTGACGTGTATATATATATATATATATATATATAAAGGGGGGCTGAGATCTTTTTCATTTTTGTTATGTCTAGTTTCATTCTGATCTGCAACTTCATCTTCAACCTCTCTATATCTTCATTGCATCTTCTATATGGTATCAGAGCTGTCAAAGCTCGAGCTGTGATCCTCTCTACACTTCTGTTGTTTTCTTCAAATCTTATTTGAACAAATCTTTTGATTCAAATTAAGTCCAGAGCTGAGTGAAATCTTAAATCTACGGTTCAACATCAAGAATTCAATCGTTTTCTTTAGATCTTCTTTCCATTGATCTTCTGGTTTAGATCAATTCCACAACTGTGTAAAATCTCAAATCTACAGTTTCAACATCAAGAACTCAAACGTGTTCTTTAGATCAAATCCAGATCTGCGTGAAATCTTAGATCTACTATCCAGCAACAAGAACTCAAGAGTGGCTGCAACCGCATCAGCTACTACAAATGGCTTAGCCTCTATTTCAGATCCATCAAATAATCCCGGATCTACTTCATTTGGGATGCATTTTTAATCTCTCAGTCTTGTGAAGTCCTTCATCTCCACCATCTCTTCTCTTGTAACGGTGTAGCTCTCAACCGAGAACTACATCATGTGGAGGTCTCAATTCTCCACAACCTTAAAAGCGCATCGGCTTTATTTTCTGTTGGACGCATCTCATAGTCCTCCGCCTGAGTTCCATGTCAATACAACTGGTGAATCTGAACCGAATCTTGCATTTACCAAGTGGGAGGTCTTAGACAAACAACTGCTTAGTTGCATTTTTTCTTCGGTCACAGAACCAATTCTTCCGTATATCTTGCATCTCCAAGATTCCAAGTCCGCTTGGTTTACTCTCGAAAAGAAATTTTCTTCCTTATCAAGGTTAAATGTTCTACAACTCAAAACTAAACTTCATAACCTTAAGAAAGGGAATTCCTCCATGATTCAGTATCTTCATGATATCAAAAAGTTAGTTGACACATTAACAGCGGTGTCTGCTCCTCTTGAAGAAGGGGACGTCGTGTTGTACACTCTTAACAGATTACCACAAGAATTTAATTCGTTCAAAACCGCCATACGCACACGACCATATGGAGTGCTAGCTATCGAGCTTCAAGAGCTTCTTTTGATTGAGGGCCAGCAGATCAAAGCATTCATGACTCCACCGTCTTTACTCCAAGAAATGTGTTTCTGGCAGCTTTTCAAGCTATACAAGATGACGATGCAAAGTTTAAAGACACTATGTCTTCCGGTCGTTTCTCTGCTGCATATGGCCCTAAAAGTGATCGGTCCAAAGGAAGAGGCCGTGGTCGTCGTCCCAAAGTTTTTTGCCAGATCTGCTCAAAGCAGGGGCATTCAGCATATGAATGTTATTTTCGCATGGATGCCAGTTTCCGTCTAAATTTTCCATTCACCTCAAGACCAAAAGATTTTTACATGCTAAATCAAGTTCCTCAGTCAAATATTTTTCATAACAACAATGTTTCTCAAGCATAGAAGCCTATTGTGTCGCAGCAACCAGTTTTTACTTGGTATTTAGACAGTAATCCCAATAATCACATTATGCCCAATCTTGCGAACCTTTGGCTGCATTCCTCATATGGTGGACCTGCCAAGGTCACGGTAGGAAGTGGGTAAAATCTTACTATTCAACATACCGGATTGGGTATTATCACCACACCCCTTTCTCAGCTAAAGTTAAATAATGTTTTTCATGTACCACAACTATCTGCTAATCTTTTATCAATTCATAAATTAACAAAAGATAATAATTGTGCAATTCTATTTGATGCTGACAATGCCACGATTGAGGACCGACAATCAAAGAAGGTGATGTATCGAGGGTTCTGTAGAGATGGAATGTATCCTCTCCAGAACATTTCAGCTATAGGGGTTGTTAATTCAAAGACATTCAAAGCTGCTAATTTTTCCTCTTTTGTTTGCATCAAAGGCTGGGTCATCCAGCATCCCGTATTCAAAATTTAGTTCTTAGAACTCTTTCTTTACCTACTGTTGCTTCTAAGACCTATAATGCTTGTGATATCTCTAAATCACATAGACTAAAACTACCTCTCTCTGTAATGACTACTAAATTTCCCTTACAAATTTTACACATGGATTTGTGGGGTCCTATCTCAACTCGTACATCATCTGGTTATTCTTACTATCTCTTAATCATAGATGATTTCACTAGATTTTCTTGGATGTTTCTGCTTCAAAAGAAATCAAATGTGTATTCTGTTTTTACCAATTTTAAACTGCAAATAGAGAATCTTTTGTCTGCCAATATCAAAGTTGTTCGTACAAATGGTGGTGGCGAGTTTCTAAATACAAATTTCAGAATTTTTTTCATGACAAATGGAATTACTCATCAAGTAGTGTGTCCTTACATTCTAGCCCAAAATGGAGTTGCTGAGCGAAAAAATTGACATGTGATTGAAACGGTGGTGGCTTTACTTCAAACCGCATCCATGCCACCAAAGTTCTGGGGAGAAGTTACCTTAACAAAAATTTACTTCATCAACCGAATGCCAACTCAAGTCTTAAATGGTTTCTCTCCATACTATCTACTGTTTAAGCAGCAACCAGACTATCAGTTTCTCTGAGTCTTTGGATGCGCCTGTTGTTGATGTATATTATCAATTCTATATTGTATAAAATACATGGAGTGGTAGATTAGGCATAGCATGAGCACATTGAATATCTTAGTCATGTCTGTAATCATTAAGTGTTGGTTTCTAAGAAAGAAGAAGAGCTCCATCACTTGAAGCCAAGGACAATCCATTTTCAAAAGTTGCCAAGGTCCGAAAAGCTTGAAGACTCGACTCATCAAAGCTCAAGAAAGGTTTGTAAATGTATTTAACGTGTTAGACATAGGTTAAAGAACTTAAAAGACCTTTACATAATCATGGACCAATGAATGCCACCTACATAGGTTCCCAAGTCTGTGGGAGTAAGATTTTAGCAAAATGGCACAAAAATAGGGGAATCGGATCGATCTGAAGGGAATCGGATCGATCCGGAGTGTGTCAGATCAATCCGCACTTAGCGGATCGATCCGCTACTTATCGAATCGATCCGGTAAAGCTTGGGGGTCTTAGACTGAGACACCAGATCAATCCGGGGATTCCGGATTGATCCGATATCGTAGAAATTTAAAAAATATATAGATCTATGTTTGTGATTTTTTAACCGTTGGTAGAGATGCCAAATCAAGGGTGCACGACTGTGCTTGTCCCCTCTAAGTAGGAGAGAAGCTCAAATGAGCTCTCTAATACTCAAGAACACACTTGAACACACACAAAGCAAAGGAGAAGAACTCCTTGAGAGAGACCAAGACATCCTACATCTCCCAATGGCCAAAGGTTCCATATATGTGCATCCATTGAAGATCAAGAGCCTTGAAGTGCTTTCCTAGCACTTTACTTGAAGAACAAGAAGAAGGAAGCAAGGAGAAGGGTTTACTCATAAGTAAACCCTTGCTAGAAGCTCCAAGAAGCAAGAGAACCTCTTGGAAGCTTGGTGGAACACATTGACATACAAGCTCAATTAAGGAGCAACCACCCACTTGAGTATCAAGCAATACATCAACCTCTTGAGGTAATTTATATTGATTTTTATTAATATTGAAACCTCAACACTCGCCAGAGACACCGGGTATAGACCTCTCCCTCCGGAGATATCGGGAGTATAGCTTGCTATGCAAGTAGAGTAGGTTTTGTAATTTTAATCTTGATTGTAATGCAATTCAATCTAAATAAAATTTAGTAGCTCAGTTAGGAGCTTTAAAAATAGATGTAGGCCCGAGTGCCGAGCCACTATAAATATTGTGTTATGAGCTTGCATGTGGTGTGAATTGTCTTGTCTCTTTATGTGTGTTTACATGACATGTTTATCATTTTATATCTTTCATAGTTGCAATTAAGTAAAATCTTAAAGTAATTGAAAGATCCCAAATTATCATTGCATTGCACTTGAAGTTATAATAATTGAAACATAGTTATTAGTGCATTAAAATTCCAAGTATTATATCAAACATCTTAAATTGGAATTTTTAATTGGAGGTGAACTAAAAAGAATTTTTAGATATCTTATTCACCCCCCCTAGGATAAAACCCGGACTTTCACCTGCTATCCTTGGATTCGTCCGTTCACATCGAGCAAGCTTGAACCAAGATCAGTGAGGTGTATCTTTCTAGGTTACTCTACTTCTACAAAACGATATAGTTGTTTTGACCCTGTCTCAGGCAAAGTTTATACAAGCCGGCATGTCCAGTTTCGTGAGGATGACTTCCCGTTTGAAAGAAAACTTCATTCGGTCGCTCCTAGCTGTCCTGATAAACCTCTCTTAGGATTGGACCTACATTCTTTATTGTCTGAACAACCTTTAACAAGTTACCCCGATTTGCAACAAAGAGATCTCAACAGTAACTTCTTTTTTAAACCTCATACTATTGATGAGCATCTTCTATCTCCCTTTACTCTTCAACCCTTTGATTCAATGATGCCAAAGGGTTCAACTATGCATTCGGCAGCTGAGTCAAGCAATCCATCTCCTCCGTCAGATGCCAATGTTCAGTCTTTGTCGTCAGATCTGAATTCCCCCGTGCATTTAGGCAATAGTTTTAATGACTCTAGTCCACCATCAGATGGAAATCTTAGTCCTCACTCATTAGTTCAACCCGAACAATATCCACTTGCTTCGTCTTCCTCATCCGACAGATCACATTCTGACCCGATTCTCCCAAATCCCATTTCTTAAGCGTCTCTCAAAGTTAACAACCATCCCATGACGACTGTGTCTAAACTTGGTATTCGAAAACAGAAGAAAGTATTTTCACTCCTTGCTTAGCTAGTGTCAGATGTTGAACCCACAACATATAAAGAGGCAACCAAACACAGTCAGTGGTATCAACTCCTTCTTCATCAAGGAACCTGGATTCTGGTTCTACCCTCTACGGATCAACGAGTTCTTGGTAGTAAATGGATATTTCGACTTAAACGAGATTCTGACGGGAAAATTGTCCGGCATAAAGCACGTCTTGTGGCGACTGGATATCATCAGAAACCTGGACTTGATTTCCAGGAGGCCTTTAGTCCGGTAGTCAAGATGACCACTGTACGGTTAGTCATCTCAATTTCTCTACATTTTTCTTGGCCTATACATCAGTTACACGTTAAAAACGCCTTCTTACACGGTCACATCTCCGAGGAGATTCATATGGCTCAACCTCAGGGTTTTATTAATCCTCAATTTCCTAAGCATGTCTGTCATTTACAGAAAGCTATATACGGTCTTCATCAGGCTCCAAGAGCTTGGTATTCCCGTCTATCACAATTCTTATTATCTCAAAAGTTTACAATGAATCACTGTGATAACTCTCTACTCTTTCGGCATTCTCTTCATTCAATTGTTGTGGTACTCATATATGTTGATGACATTCTCGTGACTGGAAATGATAGACCTTTTATTTTGGAACTTCTTGATGCTTTAAACAATCAGTTTGCTATGACACTGTTGGGTCCCTTACAACAGTTTATAGGTATCGATATCACGTATCATCCATCAGGTATCACTCTATCTCAACAGGCCTACATTCTTAAGCTTCTCAAAAATGCTGGTATGTCCTCGTGCAAGTCAAGCTCTACACCTATGGCTGTTAAAAAATGTCTTTTACATGATGATCCCGAATATAGTGATCCTAGTTTTTACAGGAGCATTGATGTTGCTCTTCAGTACGTTACTATTACTAGACCAGATCTCACATTTTCCGTGAATATGGCTTTGTCAGCATATGCATAAGCTCAGATTATCTCATGTCCAAGCTCTCCAACGGATCTTGCATTATTTAGCTGGTACAACTACTCTCAGTCTTTATTATACAAAAGGGTCACTACATATTCAAGGTTACGGTGATGCCGATTGGGCAGGTGACATGTCTGACCGCAAATCCACTTCAGGGTATTGTGTATGGTCTATTGTGTATATATGGGTAATAATCGAGTTGAAATCATCTCATTGTGTGGTCCTCTCGCAAGCAACCTGTGGTCTCATGGTCTTCTACCAAAGCTGAGTATCGAGCACTCGTGTCCACGGCGGCTGAGTTGTGCTGGCTTTGGATGCTTTTTACTGAACTTTGTCTTCCACTTTCTAATATACCAGTCGTGTGGTGTGACAATAAGTCTGCGATCTCTTTGGCGTCATTTCCTGTATTTCATGCGTGGTCTATTTCCTGTATATCATGCGTGGTCTAAGCACATTGAAATAGACTGCCATTTTATTCGAGAAAAAATTATTCAGCGGCAACTTTCTGTGCGTCATGTTCCATCTGAAATTCAGCAAACTGATATACTGACTAAGGCTCTTTGGTTGCCAAAATTTTTATATTTTAGATCCAAGTTTCCGCTTGTACCTCTCGGGGATATAAAGCAAGTATATGTAAAACAAGCTGGCCACTAATTCAGATTATAATATTTTAATTAGATGGTTAGTGAGTTGTGCTGACGTGTATGTAAGCGGAGGAATATATATATATATATATATATATATGGAATGGGCCCACCGAAAAGGTGGGCTGAGTCTTTTTCATTTCTGTTGTGTAGTTCTCATTCTGATCTATAACTTTCGTTTCTTCCTGCAACTTCATCTTCAACCTCTCTATATCTTCATTGCATCTTCTATAACAATGGCCCCAACCATAAAAACCATCCTCCTGACCCAAACAATAACCTTCAAGCATTTTGGGCACCCTTTCTTCTTTTACACCTCGGCGGCCCTGATACCATCACAGCTTTCTCTTTAGAAGATAACGAGCTGTGGTTAAGGCATTTGTCTGGAAGAGGTCTGGACTCCTCTTCCAGGTGGGAGTTTCGTTTTATATCTTCATTAAAACTTTGCCTAAAACCAAGCTTTGGTCTGTCACCGTTCTAATGTTCATTGCGGGAATCATCAAGTGCGGGGAAAGGACGTGGGCTCTCATGCTTGCCAGTAGGGATAATTTTAGGGAGAACATGCTCACTGAACCAGACCCCGGACCCAACTATGCCAAATTCATGGAAGAATATTCTTCCAAGAAAAATGCAGGGCTGAATGCAAAGATAGTTTGGGAGAAGGAACCCGAGTCCCAGTTACCTTCTTCCCAAATTATCAACGTCGAAAAGGATGAAATTAAATATTTAGAGGTCATTTCCGATGCTCATCATTTCTCCGAGATATTCAAACGTCTTATTGACGATCTCATCCTCACTTTCCATGATCGTAATGAAAGTCAAACCTTTTTTATGAAGCGTTCTTGGGACAACGCTTTCAAAGTAATTGAGATTGAGTTTGGGTTCGTTTACGATGTTCTTTACACCAAGGCAGCCGTGGTTCACACTCGTAAAGGTAGCATTGCCCGTTTGTTCAGTGGCTCATCCATCGTTTCCTCTTTCATAATCTTCTTCTTCACGCACAAGAAACACTACTACTTGCCGGTGGACATAATTATAACTTATGTGCTGCTCGGAGGGGCAATTTCTTTGGAGATTTGGTCCCTCGCTCGACTAGTCTTCTCTGACTGGACTCTCGTTTGGATGAAAAAGCAGAACCTCAATTTCCCAGTGGAACTTCTATTCAAAGTTGTTTCTTATTTCCGACCGTTTGACCAACCGAGGTGGTCTAATTCCATGGCACAACAGAACCTTATTAGATTCTGCCACAGAGACCAGCCGTCGATTCTCAAAAAAATCATGAAGTTCATTCCTATCAAAGAAATTATTGACAAGTTCTGGTACAGAACTTACACAGAAGTCAATGATGACCTTAAAAGTTCTATCTTCGATGACATTAAAGACAAGTTGCGGAATGCTACAGATTCCGCGTCTTACAAGCATTTCAGCACTTGTAGATGGGAAATAGCACTTGAAAAAATGACCACTCCTGATGACGAAATAGATAAGAATATCAAGGTGGAGTTTGATGAGAGCTTTCTTCTCTGGCACATAGCTACAGATATCTGCTATTACACGGAGAAACAAGGCAATCCAAAAGAGCATGATCCAGAGAAGCAAGAGGAGCATCCAGAGAAACAAGAGCATCAAGATGGACAAGGGAGTCCAGAGAAGCAGGAGCATCAAGATGGACAAGGGAATTCAAAGAAACGAGAGCATCCAAAAGAAAACAGTAGAGCCATATCGAATTACATGTTATATCTTTTGGTGTCACGTCCTTTTATGTTGACAGCAGGAATCGGCCAAATCAGATATGGGGACACCTGTGCTTATAAGATAATCACTGCAAGAATTTGAATGAAGGTTTTTCCCACACATTCATTGATATGAAAACTGTAATATATATACAGAGCTGTTGATCTATTCTAGGAAAAGTATAGCTGTCAA
>JAOXJP010155228.1:0-13020 GCA_025762735.1 Platanus orientalis
ATCTCTGACAGTGTGTCGTGGGCGCTGTGATTTGTATAATAGAGAGATATATATATATATATATATATATATATATATATATATATAGGGGCTAAATATGCCAAGAAATCCATTTAACTTTATATGTTCATGATGTGAAAAAATTGCCTAAAACCACCAATGTCTTATGTCTCTAATTAACTAAAGCTTTGGGTGTAACATAAAATATGATAAATGATTTTGGCGAACACATATAAATGCATTCATGTTGCATTGCATAGCATTGTACTAATAGACAATGCAGAATCTTTCAAAGTGATTAGTACTCCATTATATGGTATGAGGTGTGGTCAAGTTTCCATTGATCAAGACATTATGACATTGAGATATATATCTCTTTTATTGTTGCCCTATATTAATGGGATGATGCACCACTGTATTATTAGTTATCCTGCATACTAAAATGTGGAAAGAACCCCTGGATATTGGAGATACGGAGCAGCCTCATTAGTTGAGTTTAATTGAGGTGGCATTCAGGTAGACGTACCTATTATTAGTTTGTCCATGCGTATTGAGACGCATATGGAACCCTGGGTATGGCGATCCTAGAACCACCTATGTGACTCCCATGGAGATCACTCAGCTGGGTTCAAGCTATTGTTGACATGTTATCTTGTGTAGGGGCACGAAAGGGATAATTGAATTTGATCAGTCCAGAGCTGTTCACAACACTATTCCAAATAACGATAGATTGTTCAACAGGATCCAGGAGTAGTATGATGTTCTATCAACTCTATGTGGTGCTGGTGCATGAGACTTGATCTGGTTTATTCTCTATATTGCCTTCAAAATTGACCTTAATTAATGGGTCGGGTTATTATAGTAATGGCCATGATCATCGATCACACAACAAGAATACTCTACATATTTCCTGCAGTGAAACCCCTAAGGATATATGATGCCACATATCAACACAATTTGTGAATATGCGTGTGCATGCACTAGTTAATCAATATATCATTGCTAGCTAGGATATAAGCTATACTAAAAAGTCTCCATTTCAAATGTCAGTTATCTGATAAATCACGTTATTTTGGACCAAAAATGATGGTGCATACTTTGTCCATAAATTTATATTTGAAGCATTTGCTGAATTTATACTAAAACCTAAATCCTCATCTAAAAAGGAACTCCACTACTTACTCCAGTCGGACTTCAATAAGAGGGTGGGGGGGCTCACAAGAGGCTAGTAAATCGGTTCCATTTCTCTACTTGTCTATTAGCGTGGTGGTTTTTCCTATTTGTGAGGAAAACTGACCCTTATATTTCTTGTTTATTTCGTCAACTGGACTCTGCTATACTTTTCTTTGCAGACAGTTTACTCCACAATTGGAAGATCAATGTGTGAGAGAAGGAAATGTGAAAAAGAAGCATGTTTTAGTAATTAGATCAAATTTGGCAATCTATCAGTAAATTAGTAATGTAAATCAATTTCCTCAAATCAGCTAAGGTTGTTTTGTTGGAACTTCCTTTTCAACCTTTCTGCATCACATTGATTGATGGTGTTTTAAATCTCAGTAGATATCAACGTCGAGAAGGTGTCACTAAAACAACACAAACTTCTGCGTCAATGAGCCAGGACTATATATTGACTGGTATTGCTTTAAATCTCAATAGTTCGTGACATTAGAGAAGAAGGTTATCTTAGACTAGCACACACTCTCTTGATTGGAATGCAAGAAGTTTCTACTATTATAGTTTAAAATAATAGGATTACATAAGAAACAACATTTTCCTTCAGATCCATGAGTTCAAGGTACTTGAGCTCACAAATCATCGAATAGTGAATGGAGGAAATTCTTAGACACTCCTCGTCAGTGCTGTCAACTGCCTTTGTTAAAGGGATTTTGTAAAAGTTTTCTGGTTGCCAACTTGACTTAATCCCTTCCTTCATTCAGACTTAGGACTCACAATGCAGCACATTAAAATTTTTAATACTGTTGATTCATTCAAATGTGGCCATCAGTGGTACCTCAGAATCCGTGGGTGTTATTTTCAGGAAAATTGCATTGCTTTAGTTTCACAAAAATGTTTCCGTATAAGCTCCATTTTCACTAGCAGATGTGTTTCCCACAAATTTGGTTAGGTCATACATGCTTCAAGAATCAAGGCCCCCAGTTCATAGATATTTTAAAAATTCAAATGAGTAAAATGAGTTTTGAAGAATTTGGGTTCTTTTAGATCATAAATGAGAAAGGGTAGTAATGATAAAACAGAATTGATCCATTCAATGATTTTTGATTTAGCCTTTTTCAGTTGCATCTGATTCTATTTGTTATGCCTCATGAATTCTTGTTCCCTGGTGCCATGCTTACAACACTTCAATTTGAAGTTGTACATGTAACAGATTTCCCATGCTAGGTGGAGCTACAAATGGAGATAACTTTCAGGTTATAAATGTGATAGTTAACAACAAACTCTCCTGAAGGCACACAGAATGACATATATAGATTGAAAGTGAGTCTAAAGACAAAAAGTATGTAACATAAGATCAATTTCATCAGGTTTCCACAAGATGGATTTTAAAATATCAACTTGGAAGTGTAATATTGAGAGAACAATTTTTGGGATTTAGGCTTTGAAACACTATAAAACTACCACGATGTGTCATGTGACCCCAAAAGAAATTCTTATTGTTTACCCTATTTATGAAATAATCAAAAGAATAGTGACACATGGATCCCACTAATTTCAAAGACGACCAATGATTTGGTGACATGTAAAACAATGAAGGCGGGAAGGCAAAGAATGCATATTGCACCAGTTTGTAGACACATGTTTCAACCATTACTATTGAGAGTGTGGGTCCAAACATGGGAGGATAGTTAACTAAGAAACAAGAAAAAAAAGAGGAACACAATGCTCCTCGCCTCCACAACCATCAACCGTAGTGGAGATGTGAAGGAAGTTGCCATGAACGTGAGTAATGGCGATTAATAGAGCAATGACATAAAGAAGAAACTAGCAGAGTGGTGACGTGAAGGAATATCATAACTGATCAAGGCAATATAAATTGCACACGATCATACGAAAGAAGGATTTTCAACAATCCAATATATTTAGTTTATCTTAGGAGTAGGAGTAACTTAATCAATAGCATAGTTCAGTAGCTCTGTAGTTCAAACTAGTATTTTGTAACAGATCGAATTGTACCTAAAGAACTTACTATCGAGGGGAGCATTCCTAGAAAAAGGAAATGGCTCCAATCATACCAAGTAAGACATTTATCTTGTAATTTATTTTATTAAATTATAGATTATTGAATCGATTTGTTCTTTATGTCCTTCCTTTTGAGGCTAATTGAAAGTCCTCTTAATTTAGGCATTTATGAACCTATCTAAATAGGATAGAGAAATGAAAAATTCACCCCACAATTAGCGGATGGGTGACCATAGTGGGAGATGCCTGTTGCTCAGAAGAATAAAAACCCTAAGGTGTGTGAAGGTGACGAGGGGCCTCCTCTCGATGAGTTGATCAATGGAATATCTCAGGATCTTAGCACCAAGCTATATGACCTAATCGATAAAATTGATAAAGCTTCTAAGATCTACTTGAAAGTATAGCGCATGTTTTCATGTTAGCGCTACAACCAATGGTAGAAGTAGTGAGGTGTGAAAGATATCATGAACATCGGACTAGGGGATTAGTTGATGAGGGATATCCCTCCAGGATAGCCCTAAGAACTTCGAGTGGACTCAGAGGGCAGGAACGGCCTATCAACTATCTTGAAACCCAATGCAAAGAGATTCCTTAGAATCCACCCTACGAAGATTATTACCAGTGTAACCTGGTTGGACGAGGGGGAAATTCTCAAGGCCCTCGAAGTTAACCCTAGACGGGTCAAGCGATGAATCAACCACCTCTCGTAAGGGTAGAAGGACATGCCTTCATGAATGATCCCTCCATGGGGGATCGAACGAAGAATAACTATTACCAAGGTAATGGGTATCCTCCTTTAGCTTATCGGGCTTAGGAGAACCCAAACCACCCATATGGCCAATACAGGCCAAATGACAATCATTATGGCTTGTATGGCCTCGACTAGAAGCAAAATCGATATGGTCCTAGTGTGCAACATAACTAGTACAACTCTTATCATCAACTGTGTCATCAATGTGGCTACCAAGGCTACGGTCCAAATATACCACCTTGAGATCAACTCATAGACTTACTCAAGTAGTTTTATGGTCCACGATTTCAAAGGACTACACAGCCCATAGGAAGCCATACACTAAGCAGATCGATAGGGATTATGAGTTTCCTATGGGGTACAAAATCCTTGATTTTGCTACCTTTTTTTGGCAAAATAACAAGATAGCTATGAAGCACATCAACATGTTCACCACCCAATGTGGTGAACTATCAAACCATGGGCTCTACAAGCATAGTGTAAATGTAAAAGTTGTAAATTCCATGAGTAAAAAAATACATGGGATGATAGAATAGGACATTGCAAGTCTACATTAGGTCATGTTAGAGTCTAGGAGGTCATTGGGTCTCATATGGATGAAGATCAACTCTAATGAAGCAAGCTGGGATCATGCAACATTCATCACGAAGAGTTCATGCCTCATCCATATTTGTCCCGCACTCAAAAAAAGAGGGTAAGTTGTGGTGTTTATGAGTCATTAGAGTCCCTAGCAATTTTGTGCCCCAAAACTCATACCATGTGGCTATGAATTTTGGCACGTGACATTAATTTTTTCTCAATAACATTCCAATTTGCTCATAAATTCATCTTTCCTTTCATACATACGTAACAAAATTGCTTTATCAAACCATTGTCACCACCCAAATTTTGACTCAGGTCATCTAATGGATTGAATAAGCACATCAAAGCAGTGTTTATAATTAAGCATTAGGAAACCTCGGTTCAGGGAGATCAAGCCTGGACTTTAGGAGCTTAGACATCCCTTATGAAGTTTTCCCCAGATATTTTGGTTGTAAAAAATATCATCTATATCACGCCATGTGTAGTTCCATCTCAAGGATCAGTCAAAATACACCCTTCCTAGTCAAACCGTAATTCTCCGAGAAGCATCGACAGGACTACGAGGGTCCAAACCCCAAACTGCCAACCTTATTTCCTTTAAAATTCTCTAGCCTCCATAAGCCTTCTCACAACAAAGCATCTCAAGCAGAGAAATTATAATTTTACCCATTTACTCTTAAAATAGCTCATTTGGACCCTCAAGAAACCCTCAAAGCTTCTCCTATCAACTGAATGACACCAAATTAGATCCTACACACTCTAATCCTAACCACCTTCATAGGGCATTCCTTGAAACAAGTCCTCTTCAAACCTGGCAATAGCCAATATCTCAATTTCCTAAAAAAATAAGATATTTTGGTATGTATATAGCTCTCCAGAAAGCTCTCAAAAGTTCCCCCGACATCCAAATTTAGAATAGCTAGTGGCCATTTCTTAGTCTTTTCCTTACCTTCGATAAGTCATATATTGATCAAACCTATTTGGAACCTCAACTTGCTCTAATATCTTAAAAGTTCCCTAAGTCATACCAAGATAGTTTTGGTTGCATTTAACCCTCAATTAACGCCTGGGAGCTCCTTGGACAACGAAATCCTAAATAGTCAGTGGACAACTGTGTATCGAATCAAATCATTTGTTGGTCTAATCCACTCTAATTCCTGCATTTTCTCCAAAATGAATTAGAACATTTGAGGTAATTGTCAAACCTTCAATTGACCCCCAAAAGTTCACCAGAGATCTAAAATTCAGGTTGTTAGTGGCCATCCTTGGTAGCTTGAATACCCTCAAAAGATTGTCACCCCAGACCATGTCATTAGGAGACTCAAAAAGCCTCAATCACTGCATTTTCTCTTAATTAATTTAGAACCCCCTTAACTGGCTTCAACACACAGTGAGCCTCTGGCAATTCCCCCAAAACCTAAATTCTGTAAGGTTAGGCCCATTTTCTTAGTTTTTTCTATACCCTCGAAAGATTGTCTCCTGAAGAGCGTCAATTATAGACCCAAACTAGCACAAAATCTCCATTCTTTAGTGAACTATAATCATTTTGCTCCACCAAGTGACCTCCTTTCAAAAATCTCTCGAAGATTGTCCAAGACCACAATGGCCAGGCTATCAGTTCATGTGGCTCCAAGACTCTCAGACCTTTAATACTTTATGACCCATCAATTTTCTATGGCAAGCTCATCCGACTCTAGTGGCATTTTCAACCAAGACTTTTCACTTACTAGAAGAGGGTTTCGAGCGTGATTTCCTACTCAGGTTTTGGTTTCCAGAATGGTTTAAGCCTGTATCTCACAAAACCCAAGGGTCACCTTTTATCTGAAGATCTCATAGACCAATTTGACCATCTTGCCCGTCCCCTATGTGTTTGAGAGATTTCAAGGTCAATCAAGCCCTAATTTCCCTAACGTATACTTATCATAATCCATTTTCAATTGAACCATTGCGACCGAAGCATCCGGGACTTTAAAAATATACTTTGAGATTAAGTGTTTTCTAGCATGGGAACCCAATAAGGAGGGTTGCACAATAAGGGGACATTTTCACCTAAAAAGTTGTCATTACATATTAATGAGCAAAAGACTTTTGACTTTGGCTTATCAATGCTCATTAATGCATTCACACTAAGGGCATTCACCTTAGCCCGTAGATGTGGACCTCCCTTGTATAGCTCTATGTATCCCCTCTAAGATCAATCATATGGATTTCAAGGAGAATGATTGTCTATTTTGAGATAGACCTCTAAAGGCATGACATTGATTGACACATGATGTGTTTTTGAATTTGATGTCTTTTATTGACCACTTACTTTTTCAATTGAACACTTTTTTGGACCCTTTAATCCCTCAAAACAACACATTTCTGTTTATAATTCACCATATACACTACAGAGGCATTTTTATCACAGAAAATTTGCTTCAAAATAAATAAAGGTCTTCTAGTGCCAGGTGCTGCACCATCACTTGTGCAGGGACATTTCTGGAGTCCATTTATGATGCTACACGTGTTTAATTCATAATACGTGGCACACAACCACTAAGATATCATCCTCCTTCACCCTTCCTTATTGGTGTCACATATAGAACTATTGTAGAGCCATTGGATTTGACTTGGCCTTTTATAATAAAAACACTAATCAAAACTTCCCGATCAATGTAATTTTACCCAATTTTGTCTTAAGAATCTTCTTGATCGTATCTATGATTAGGAATTTTACGAAGTAAGCTCCTTCATTTGGAGCCTAACAAATCGGTTTGTTGAAAGCTAGAATCACATGGTATAGTTAAAAATTTAAGAAAATAACTTCAAATACACGTGATAATTGATAAACTTCCTGAATAGCCTGGATCGTGATTTTCATTTTTTTTTGGGAGTATGTGTACGCCTCTCTCAGACACAAGAATTTCTTGCGATAAGGAATGGATCCTGACAGCTTCATGAAGAATCTAGTCAACAACACCGTGTTGAGGATGGCAAAGATTAGGTACAAATGAAATTCATGAAATTCATACTGATGCATCAGAATGGTATCAGGGGCAGACACAACAGTGCTGAGAAGTGATAAGAGCCCCCCAAAAAGTGCAAATCACTTTTTGGCACTGATGGATCAGCCCCTTGGTTGCATTCTGATGCATCAGTACAAACTTCATTCGTACATAACCCTAGCCCAGTTAAGGAACATGGCATGAAGTCATCAAAATTCAGATAAGCTCCATTTTTGACCAGTTTATCTTTCTTTATTTGAATTATTTGTCAAATGATCCAACAACACATAAGACCGATTCCTTATAAGACAAGTATAGAAGAAAGGGAAAGGATCTGCTACACCCAAATTTGTTTATTCCCACACCATAGGTTGACATGTGATGGTTTTTTGAATGGATGAAAATGTTCTATGGTGAAAATGCTTTTGTAGGGTCTATGGTGAATTATAAACAGAGATGTATTGTTTTGGGGGGTAAAAACGTCCAAAAAAGTTTTCAGTTTAAAAAGTAGGTGTAAAATAAAGGAAGCTTTTAAATACACCCCCAAAACTTCTCTCCACACCCCTCCCCTACCTAAAATATCCCTCCATCTTATTCCGTTATCCATTCTTCAATCTCTCTCTACACCCCCATCTTATCTCTCTCTCTCTCTCTCCCCCCATTTTCCTTCTTATCTTCTTCCTCCCTTCCATTCTCTTCCTTCCCCCTACATCTCCCCTCATTTCCCCCATGTTATTGTCGCCACCGCCACCACCGAATTTGGCATAGGATTGTTGCAATACCCAAAGGAAAGGTATGTATTATTTTCTTTTTCATTTTTTGTTTTTTCTTCTTTCTTTTTTTTTTTGGTTTTTTTTCCGAAACCTCTGTTCATCCATACAGGCCCAAGCAGAAGCCCCTATTCGAATCAGCAAGTCCAAACAGCGGGCTTCGAAAAAAAAAAAAAAAACTTAAAAAATTTGCCATGACTTTTTTTTCCAAGAAAAGTTTAAAAAAAAAAAAAATTGTTGTAAAAGTTTGGTATTATCTACTGATGTATGAATATGTTATATGACAGATATGGATGTTGACACTTCTTGTCCAACACCTCTTGTCATACTCATGTCCCACCGATGTCGAGAATGTCTACAGAATCGTTAGAACCATCAATGTCTCAGAGTTACGTAGACAAGAGACAATAGTATTGTCTTTGAACGTTCCTGGAGCTTCGAAAGACCTTTCATTGGTACCAAGCTTTAGTACACACGTTGTTGTGGTAATTTGGCAACAAAAGGTATTACAAATTGATTGTTTTTATTTATTACTGTTATTTTATGTCGGTAATTTTCAATGTTTATATTTTTACTGTTATTAATATTATTTGTTTTTATTGCAGGAGAGGGAACCGTTAAAATGCATATCCCATGCCAAAAAATTAAAGAGTGGATACTAGAGGATTAAGATGTGCTGAATGAGATGCTAAGAGTATTGATTGGTGCTTTTGGCATTTTATACGTTGATTTCAACATCCTATCGATTTGTTAATAAGGTAGTGGTGTCGGCATTTGTGGAGAGATGGTATCCAGAGACCAACACTTTCCACATGCCTTTTGGGGAGATGACCATTACTCTGGACGACGTCTGGAGTCTCTTGGGATTCCTGTTGTTAGTAGGTTTGTCTCATCAAGCGTTGAGAAGCTATCAGACAAGGATATAGTCATCTTAGGGGTTAAAGAGCTGGGAGTCTCACCCTAGTAGGTGACGAAGGAGCTTGCATCTGTTCAGGGTTAGTTTGTGTGGATGGAGTGGTTGAGGGATTTGTTTAGCCAGGTTACTAACTTCAGTGATGCAACCTAAATTTAGTGTGCAACCAAGGCATATTTGTTATTTTTATTGGGCTATACACTATTCGCCGATAAGTCCGCAACACGAGTGCTTATGATGTATCTTATGTTATTAACCGACCTTTCGATAGTGCGGGAGTATACATGGGGTGCTACAACCCTAGCCTATCTTTATCACCAGTTGGGAATGACAAGTCAGGTTGGTGTTAAACAGATGGTAGGGTACATTACATTGCTCGAGGGGTGGATATATGTGTTGGAAATATGTGTCATAACAAAGCCATTCACATAAAATAAAGGCATGATTAATTAATTATTTTTTTAATAATAAAAATGTATTCTATCATCATATGTATTTGTTTCTTTGTATGGGTGATTATTTGATCTTATGAGATGAGATAGATGGTCCTCAGGTAACATAGTAGGATGTTAGACACATTAGAATGTGTGGAGAGATCTGATAATCCAGTTCTTGTAGACCTGAAATTTTATAGCTATGGATGATGTTGGACACATCACTTATAGGGCTGCTACATGTAAAGTTGCCATATGATGGAGTGATGTAATCTCAGCCACTGGAGTGAGACTCTAAGCTTGCATGTGGGTGCATTATATAAATGCATTAAAAGGATATATTATGAACACACTTGGTAAAACATCACTATTAGGATAAGTGTTGTAAGTGTTGTTCATATTTATAGACTTGTCCTTAAACCTGAGGGGTTTGTATTTCTCTAAATTGTTATGTTAGTTATTTTGAGCTACCAACCAATGATGCCTAATTGGAGGAGATATCATGGGTAGTTTGGATAGCTTACATGATACTTGAAAGGATGCAAGTTCATAACAAGGAATCCACTTCCCTTAAATGGAAAAATATTCAGTTTAGAAAATACGTGAATTAATTGGACAAAAAAATCCGGTGCCAGTGGATTCTTGATAAAGTGTTTATCAAACGTTTTCAAAATTATATTATAATAGATATATTTTATTTTAAAAATTATTTTATCAATTAAATGTTTTTGAATGTTTAATTGATTCATTAAGTTCATAATTATAACGTTCTAATGACTATAGGGGTTAGATAGTGATTATTTTATCATCCTGAAGGTTATTAAAAAATATTGTGAAGTGGAATGACATATTTATGAAATATTTGTGAGGAAGGGCCTCATTGCTATTATTATTTTTATCTTTGAGAGTTCAATTGGGATTATTGCAATTAGTGGTGTGCTAGTTTATAATTAATAAAAGATAAGAGTGTCCTTAATGCAGTTTGACTTAATTAAGGATACCAAGCCCCACAGCCTAAGGATAAGAATCCCATAAGGACCCCACACCCCCTAGGGTTACTTTGGCTTCTCAAATACTCTATAAAAAGAGGTGCCCAAGTTCAGATAGGGTCTTGTAAATTTTCTGGAAGTGGAAGAAGCATAGAGAATTTTAGAGTAGGTGTGGATGTTTTGGAGACTAGGTCGGATCATTGTTTTGTGTCCGATTTAGTCTTGGAGGTGTTCTTCTTAATCTTGATTAAATCCTAGAATTTCATATGGTGATCATGGGAGGATATTTGTTTATGATCTATATTTTTATGAAAATTAGTCAAAATTAAATTTTTTCAAAGAATTGAAACAACAATATGAGCAATTTCCCCACTTTACACCTCATCGTAATATATATATTGATGCATTAGGCATTAATGAGATATTAAATTAAACTTACGTTTGCTTACTTAAGTTACGTAGATCTTTACTTAAGTTATATAGATTTAACTATTAGTTTGATTACTTAATTGACGTTCATTTTAACTTACTAGACACCATATGATGACAGTCGGGCCCAATATCTCTTTCTAGATATTACATTCTATCATGGCATGCTAAAGTGCCTTGATGTGCTTGTACCTTATCAGTTGGACAGGGTGCTAAGGCAATTTAGCCGAGTCTAGAACATTCCCCCCCCTCCATTATCCCCACGTCGAGCTGAGTGCAATGCCTTATCTACACAATATTAGGTTGACTATCCGTACATTGATTAGATATGGGAAAGGTGGAGTAGCCACATGTAATGCCTTGAGGAGCGATTCACTCTAGTTTCTTATCCTGTGGAGTGTACTTCGAATTACATGGAGTGGTATGCAAGTGTGTCTCACTCGTACATGCAGAACCCCAAGTATCGATCCACTTATGCAGGTCAATCCTCCCAGAGTAGTGCACCCTTGATGTCAGTTCATCCATGTCTTAGATGTGCAATAGGCCTTATTGATCCTGTCATCGTGCGTGGTCTTGATGGGTGTCCAAAGGACATGATCAGTTCGCTCTAAGAGGTTCATTAAATGTTTTAGGAGATTGTTATCGATCTAGCCACTGCTCCCACTACTCTCAATGCTCTCACTGGTCCCGCTACTGGTGATTACCACATTCGCTTCACATTCTTTCATAAGTGTAATAGGAATAGGCCGTAGAGAGGAGAGAGAAAGATGATATGTATTTTTATTTTATTTTATGATGAGACATTTTCCCTATATTTGTACAAGGGATGACCCCTTTTGCTTTGGCATATTCTATTGATATGATTTATGAGTTAATCATATCTGTCATCTTATCATTTTGTGAAATATTTTTTGATGAATAATGAGAACTTTATTACAAAAAAAAAAACTTAAATATACATTAAGGAACCACCAGAAATACAATATGAACTCGTCACTTGATACAATATACTTCTATCATAAAAAAAAAATACAAGGGGAATTCTTGGTTTTCTTGAGGAACTACTAGACACTGACTTCTTAATGGGGAATTCATGGTTTTCTTGAGGTACCACTAGACGCTGACTTCTTATTGACAATGACGAAACCATTCATCCGACCAACATCACCCACTCATTTACATAATGCTACAATTGGAACATAACCACATAGAAAATCAATATACACATTCTAAAAAATAAATAAATAGGTATGTTCAGACCTGCAGATCCGAACATAACTATTCAGACTTGTTTGAGTGTTTTGGTAAAAAGTAGAAAAGTTTTGTTTCCCTATTTTGCTGAATAGTTTTTCTATATTTTACTACATATCAGACAAACAAAATTCTTAGAAAAAGGCAAAGCTAATGAAAAGACGAGAAAACCACAAAAAATAATTAAATCATATATTTAATATAATATAAAGCTGTCACTAAATACAATATATCTTTATTATCAAAAATAAAAAATAAAATATCATCGAATGCATCAATAGTCTTTTGTGTGGCTACATTTGAACTAACAATGCTTTTGAATTCTTGTATCTGGGGTTGATATGCTGGAAGCTCTCATCTTGCTGCACAGACATGTCGATACCGATACTAGTTTGTTACTATATGTGGAATAGGATGACTTGTCGATAAGAAGACCTGCAAAAATATGATAACATTATATAATGTTCAAAATAATTGAAATAATAACATACTGGAATGGGTAACAATAAATACTTGAATGAAATGATTTTCATTAACGTGTTAGAAATATGTGTCCTAACAAACCAAGTCACATAAAATATAGGCATGATTAATTAATAATTTAATTATTATTCAATCATCACATGAATTTGTTTCTTCATATGGGTAATTATTTGATCTCATGAGATGAGATAGGTGGTCCTCAGGTAACATAGTAGGATGTCAGACACATTGGA
>JAOXJP010155239.1:0-27054 GCA_025762735.1 Platanus orientalis
TGCTTCCACACTTTGAATCTCATAATTATTTGAGTCTCTTGGAATCATTCTACATCAACTTTGGTATCATCTCCGTTGTGTTGCATCAAGATGTTTTACAACCATTCAAGTATTCATACTTTTCATGGCAAATTAAGTTTTCCATGTATTAACAACTATCATGAAAACTATAGATTTATAATGAAAACTATAGACTTATAATGAAAACTATAGATTTATAAATATTTAACCCATAAGTTTTCAAAACTCATAGAATCCAATATCTTAAGGAAATACATATACATATCATGTAAAATTTTTTTTTTTTTTTTACAAATTAAATTAAGGATTTCTAAGATCTTAACATAATAGCAAGATCTCATCACAAATCATACAATAAGTAAGGATTTCTAGGATCCTAACAAAAGGTTTCTTAATTATATAAAGAAAACCTCCATACAAATAATACAAGACATTTAAGAACCTCAAAAACAAAGAAAAAACAATATAAATTTTGTATAACTATTTACCACAAGCTTCAAGTTCTCCTAACCAAGAAGATTCTCAAGTAAGGCTTTCTTTCCCTTTGAATATCCTTTTTTTCCTAAGATTAGACCATAGATTTATGGTTAGAATCCACAAACTAGCAAGAAATTATAAAAAAAATGGTAAACAAACCTAAATCTAAGCATTAAAAACTCACTTTGCTGTTGGAGGAGAGTTCTCCCCTTCTCTTCTTTATTCCCAAAGTTCTTTTTTCTCTTTGATTTTTCCTCTTCATATGTCACATAAACCTTAAAATAAGTAAAAATAAGGTTTGGAGTCACCCTAAGTGGATCCCCATGAAAATAGGGCAAAATCATGTGTTGGCATAGATCCCGAGGTGGATCTTAGCCAGCCCCAACCACTTGCGTGTATGCGCAAGCACTCACATGGTCCTGTGAGTGCTCCCCCTGAGAAAGGGAGCAAAATCCAAAACTGCTCATTCTAGAATGTGTGACCGCAACCGCTCTCCCATTCCCACGAGCATTTGAGGTGCACTAGGCGCAAACCCTTGAGGTCTCTAGATCTAGAAATCTCTCTCTCTCTTTTGATTTCTTTGGGTTCATTATTGGGTTTTTCATTTATGTCATAGGTCCCACAAGCTCTAAGGCTAGTCCTCAAGCTCATGTATAATACAGGTTTCATAGACACATGGTGTCGAGTCTAGGTTTTTAAAACTTACCTAAGTTGGATGTGGGGCATTATACATGATGTCTGCATCATAGGGATAACCCCAAAAGTAGTGAACCTCAGAGATACCCAATGATGTATCTCGGGAAATCAATTCCAGAATAGATGTCTTGGCATAGAAGATTGATAGGGGTTTCCAAACCTTGCTAGACAAATTGGAAAGCATCCTAATAAGAGCCCTTTGGTCGATGGTGGAATCCATTAGGCAAGAGAGGGGCCTTGAGCCTCGAACTCGAGGACTAATGGATGGTGTAGGACCCTCTAACCCAACACCCACTGCCACGAAAGGGCTCGGGGGGCAAGAAAAACCAACGGGATCTCTCGAAAGTCCAAGGGTCAAGATTCCTCTAGAGCGACCAAATATGGAGATTCCTACTGGTAAACCAACCAGACCGGATATCAACAAGGTCCTCGAAATAGGAACCAATATGGCTAGATCGAAGATTGCTAGGCCCCTATGATGTCAAAAGGGCTAGCTTTTATAGGAAATCCTCCTATAGGTCCTTGAACAAGCAACAATGGTCTTTATGATAATTTTTATCAAGAACAAGGCTACAGTATGCTTAAACATCCAGACTACCAATATGGTCAGTTTATACCAAATGGGAATGCCAACACCTGCCCATACAACCCTCATCCAAATCAACATTATCCTTATTATTAGCCCTATCCAAGCCTGGGGCAACAATATGGCTACCCAATCCACAGTCAAAATCGGCCACCTCAAGATCATCTCATTCATGCACTCAAACAGTTATACAACCTTGGACGGAGAAGGATTGCCAAGCTAATGTATAGGAATCCCTACCCGGAAAGAATCGACAGAAATTATGAGTTTCCTATGGGATATAAGATCCTTGACTTTCGCCACATTTTCTAGCGAAGATAGTAAAATTGTCATAGAACATATTAGTTGATACACTACCGAATGTGGGGAGTTATCAAACCACGATTTCTAGAAGTTGAAGTTGTTTCCAAACTCACTCACTAGGCAGGCTTTCACTTGGTATACTAATCTTCCACCTAACTCAATATTCAGTTGGGCAAAAATGGAAGATAAGTTCCAAATTCACTTTACTTGAGCTGACTTAGGTGTCTTGATAGCAGATTTATCCAAATTAAAATAACAACCAAGCGAAACTACTGAGCAATTCATCATGAGGTTTAAGAGGGCTAAGTCTCGATGTCTAAGTGGCTTACCAAAAATCGAGTTCGTAAAGCTAGCCCAAGATGGCCTTAACTTGAAACTCGGGAAGCAGTTTGAGGGTATGACTTTCTTCAACCTCTTCAAGTTATCCGAATGGGCAACTAGATATGAGAGTATCTTGAAAGAAGAAAACCATAAGAGGAATGCCTCCTACGGAACCAATTATCATGACCCAAACTATGAGGTCAACTTAGTAAAGTTCGTTGCTCACAAACCATTTACCTGTAAGGCCCAGGTAAAGAAAACAGTCCAAGCTTAGGAATCTAACAGACCTACTACAGCGATCATGAGCTATTCCTTTGACCTGAATATAGCATACCAGATCTTTGATATGCTCCTCCAAGCTAAGCAAATAAAATTGGTCGGTAATCATAGGATTCCTTTTCTCAGAGAGATCAGAGGAAGGAATTACTATAAGTGACACAATTCCTTTACTCACTCCACTAATAAGTGTGTGATATTTAGAAATATTGTGCAAGACAAGATCGAGAAAAAGTTATTGTGATTCTCTAATGAAATGGAAACTATGAAAGTCGATACCAATCCGTTTCTAAAATTGGTTAATGTCAACATGGTTGTGGTGGATTTAGCATCCGTCAGAAACAAAAGTAAAATTATTGACCTCTTTCATGGTAATTACACTGACTCAAGACATTTGTTAACTAGGAAAACAGAGTAGCATAATGAGAACATGAATGGAATGAAACGCCTAAGCCATAAGGCAGATCCAAAAGCAGCCCCTCGAGTTGAAAACTTTGTTAACGAGGGAAGTTATATGCCCAAAGGGAAAGGCCAATCTATTACCAGGAGACCTGAGGCAAGCACATACTAGGAAGCTTTGAGGAAGTCTTTGACCCCAGAGAAGGTTATCGATGACCCTGGTGATGGGTGCCTATGTGATCGATGCAGCTGTATTCTAGTTTAATGTTTCGCCTCTACAACAACAATAGATTAGGAGAAAGACGAATGAGACAAGAAGGCAATCTAGGATGTACATGGGTGTTACCAGGAGCTAGGCATATGAACAAATTAGAGGCACCTGAGGAATGTATTACAAACCCAGCAGCCCCAACAATAGACTTTAGTTCTACCAAATGGATCAGACATGTTAGACAATATGTGCACAAGCCTTAGCTACCTCAACAACAACAAACAGTATCCACTTGAGAGCCTACGAAGGCACCTCAAATGGTTAATCTGCCTAAAGTCGAGCCAGAAAGGTGGGTCACATTGACATTGCCGAATAAAAAAACTTATACCAAACATTTGACATCGTTTAAGTATGGGTACAATAATAAGTCCCCTGGTATGACTTGAACTCAGAAAAGAAGGTGGCTAAGGCAACAGGCTTCCCTCCACAAAGTGTATGTGCGGAGATCGGAACCAGAAGTGTCAAGCATGGTAGAAGATATTATCAACAAATTGGAAAGTAAGCATTAGAAGGATAGAGAAATGAATACAACCGCCATACCATTTTGGGGTGGTCGAGAGACTACATATGAAAGAGATCCCGTTAAGGGACAAAAAATGGTTATACAATATCACAAAAAGCTTGTGAAAAGTATTCTTGTTGAAGAGGAGAAAGATTTGAACTAGGGGTTAGACACAAAATAGCCTAAGGTGATTTAAGTTTTGATTAGTAGGAAGCAGAGGGGACCTTGGAAGAAGAATTCGGTTGGGAAAAGTCAACATGCCATGGAGATCGACGAGAAGCAACAGTCAGATCAGAACGCCATCGAGGGTATGAGATTAGAGTAAAATCCCTTAAGGGATTTAAGCCATGGCACTTTAATGAGTCAAAATGAGAGTCTGGCCATGAGTAATGAGGAATTCAATTTGGAAGGACTTTGTACTGATGATAGCCTCTTCATCAAGTCCTTTAGACCTAGATCCTTATGGAGGACATAAGTGAGGAAGAGATCTTCAAGTCAACAAACATGAAAGAGTAGAAGCTGCAAACTAAAAAAAGAGCAATCCCAGTGCACGAGGCTCCCGCCACTGTGGGATCTAGGGAGGGTCAGATGTACGCATTCTTACCCCTACAAGTAGAGAGGCTGTTTCTGTGACTTGAACCCGTGACGCCCAGGTCATAATGGAGCAACCTTACCGATGCGCTAAGGCATCGGTAAACCTTACTGAAGCGGCAGACTACATCCATGAAATTTGGAAGCATGCCTGAAAAGGTGGCGAGTTACAACATGATCTTGACCCTGCCAACTAAATTCAAATCTCAAGATAACCAAGCACAATTGACAGCCAATGTTCTTAATGCTTGGGGAGCAAGTCTAGTTGTCATCGAATCAAAAGGCGACAAAGAGCTTGAGTCTAGAGATCAAATCAAAGAAATTTAGGAATCAGGCATGATTGTATTTGAAAATCCTTCCAAAAGCATGACACAACATTTGAAGCTTTTATACGTAAAGGTTTGGTTTACATGGAGGGTCAACCCATTAATCGAGTTCTAGGCGATAATGAAGCAGCTGTCAACATCCTACCATGCTTGATGTTAAAAAAGTAGTCAAAAACTAATGTCAATTTAATTTCCATAGATATCTTTGTTTGTGGGTTAACATAATTATAATACACTATTAGGAAGAGAGTAGATATATATCAATTGGTGTGTCCCTTCTTCCTTACATCAATTGATGTTTTTCTAGAATGATGATAATAACATAGTTATTAAACCCCGATCAGACCGGCCGGTCAAACCGGAAACCCGGTGACCCAGTCCTTCCACCGGTCCGGTTTTCTTTTTAGATTGTTTTTACACATGACCCAGCCAAACCCATTGAAACCTGGCGGGTTTGTTGTTGAACCGTCTAACCCGGCCGATCTGACCATCTTTTAAACTCGGGTTTCTAAAAAATGAACAAAAACAAGTATCCACAAGATTTGAACTCAACTCACTAACTTCAAACTCTATATCCCTGCTATATGACAATAATGTTGGGATTGAAAATCTATTAGGTCGAGATCGAGAAGGGAAACCTACGGAGGTCACTGTCTCAAAGGAGGATCCCATGGCTATGGAAGGCCTAGAAGAGGTGTGCAAAGAGTTAGCTAAACCCTACCTATTGGGTAGCACGCCAGAGGGGCCACCAATCGAGTGCAAGATAAATGATGAATAATCATTTATCAAGAGAGAGAGAACAGGCCATTCAAATGGCCATGAGGAGATTGTCAGGTAATAAGAAAGTGGTCATGTATTTCACTGAGTGTGCCAAGACGTGAGAAGAGGCCAAACAAAATACGGTTAGCCTAGAATAGTTAGGGACAACCCCTGCCATGTTAGACAACTTAAAGGCAAAAGTGCAAGATCCTTAAGGGAGGTGAACCGTGTCACCCTCGAGCTGCCAAGGATGACCTATATAAGTGGCTTACTTTAGCCACAGGATTTAGAGAGAATAACAAATCTTCTTTGCCAATACAATAATTACTTTGAATGGGAGTACCTAGAGTTGCCTGGATTGCTAGAAGATTGGTTGAGCATCACCTTCCAATTAAAGAAGGATATATGCCTTTTTAGTAGCTGCCTCGAAGAATGACAACAGAAGTGATAATGAAAATCAAAGAAGAGATTAAAAGGTAGTTGAGTACAAACTTTATTCGACCAACCAAGTATGATGAATGGCTTTCTAATATAGTCTCGGTGCTTAAGAAAAATGGTAAGTTACAGGCTTGTATCGATTTCAAGAACCTGAACAATATGACACCTAAGGATGAATACCCGATGCCTATTACTAACCTACTAGTCGACGGGGCAGCAATGCATACTTTAATGGATGGTCATTTTGGTTATAATCAGATCTTCATTGTTGAGGATGATGTGCGCAAGATTGTTTTTTGGTGTCCAGGGTTAATTGGGACATTCAAATGGATACTCATGTCATTCGGCTTGAAAAATGTTGGTGCTACATATCAACATGCCATGAATTGATCTTTCATGATATGATGGCAAATTCATGGAAATTTACATTGACTAGCGGTTGTTAAGTCTCAAGACTTCAACAGCCACTTGCTCAATCTTGAAAAGGGATTCATTCGAATGAGGAGACGCCATCTTAAAGTAAATCCTTTGAAATATGGATTCAGGGTTAGTGCTGGGAACTTTTTAGGTTTCCCACTGCACAACCGAGGTATTGAGATCGACAAAAACAAGGCTAAAGCAATAATCCAAGCCAAGCCTCTTTTGAATAAAGAGTTACAAAGATTACTAGGCCAAATAATTTTTTTTACGCATGTTTTTCTTGAATGTTGTCGGAAAGACAAGGATCTTTTTGCTATTACTTCAATTGAAACCCGATGATGACTTTTCTTGTAATGAACAACATCAACAAGCATTCAAGGGAATCAAAGATTACTTATCGAAATCACTAGTGTTGATGCCACCAAGGAAATGAAAGCCTTTGAAGTTATACATATCAACCACTGAAGATTCAATAACTAGTTTGTTGGTCCAAGACAATGAAGATGGTCACAAGCAGGCTTTATTCAATTTAAGTAGGCTATTACATAAGACTGAATGTAATTATACACTTATCAAGAAGTTATGTTTGACCTTACTTAATGGTATTTAAATAAGGCATTATCTTCTGAGTCATGTTGTCTATGTTATTACACAAACAGGCATGATAAAATATATGCTCTCTAGACCTATTCTTCGAGGGAGAATGGAGAAATGGAGTGTGGCATTGATTGAATTTAATTTAGTATTTGTCCGTCAAAAGGTTGTGAAAGGACAAACTTTAGCCGATTTCTTGGCAGATCCATGTCAAAGCATTCATGATGATCTCAAGACTTTGTTGCTATCCTTGCCCTATGGAAATTGTACTTTTATGGCTCTTAAACTGAGCAAAGCACAGAAGGAGCTGTGATTCAATCCCCCTCAAGAATAATCACCAAACTAACCTTCGAGCTCATGAAGAAATTGTCTAACAATCAGACTGAGTATAAAACCTTTATCGTTGGCCTCGAGGTCTTGAAGGAAATGGGGGTCTCAATAGTAGAAATACAAGGTGATTCCCAATTAGTAATCCGACAAGTCACAATGGAATGTAAGTGCATAACCCTACATTAGCATCATATTTGGTAGTAGCACAATGGCTACTAAAGGAATTTGATGATATCAACATTAGACATATCCTTAAAGAATAGAATGAAGAAGCTAATAACATAGCACAATTAGCCTCGAGGTATAAGAATGACAAAGGATCACTCACGAACCTAACCGAGCTCCGTGAGAGATACCTCTCAACCGTGCTCGACTGACAGCTTTCCATGGAAGTATTTAGTGTCGATATTAGTCGAGATGATTAGAGAGGTTCTATTATTCAATACCTACAAGATCCGAGTAAATGTACCAATAATGTTATGAAATTAAAGGCCAGAAAGTTTGTCTTACTCGATGATCAAGAGGAGTTGTTTAAAAAAGGTATCGATGGTCTGTTGTTTAAATATCTTGGGCTAGAAGACTCGAATCAAGTCATGGCAGAAGCACATGAAGGAATTTGTGGAGCCCATCAATTTGGCATAAAGATGAGGTGCCTAATTTGGAGGTATGGTTATTTCTAGCCAACAACTCTACAAGATTGTATTCTATATGCCCAGGGATGTGAGGCATGGGCCGACGCCTTAAGTCCCTGCATCTGAATTTCATTTGATAATAAAACCTTGGTTATTTTGAAGTTGAACTATCAATATGATTGGGAAAATCAGACCAATGTCGGTTCAAAGAAACTATTTCATATTGGTAGCCACTAACTATTTCACAAAATAGATAGAGGCCAAACCATATCAAGATGTAGCTGAAAAAGATGACATCCAGTTTATCAAAGAATTTCTTATACATTAATATGGTATTCCTCAATCGATAATAGTTGACCAGGGGCTAATATTTAATGGGTCCCAGATGCAAGCCTTTACCCAAGATTATGGGTTTAAATATCGAACTCAACCCATTATTAGGGGTGCGAGCATGGGCATGATCTAGCCCGAACCTGGCCCAAAAAACTCAGCCCGAGGCACGAACTTTTTTTAAGGCCAAGCTTGGGCTCACCTCCGCCCGGCCCGAGGCCCAAATTTTTACATATATAATATATAAATGTATTATATATAATTTATTAAGTCTTTTAAAATCATCAATATTTCATAACTTAATTGGTAAAAAGTATTTTTGCAAAAGGTCTTAGGTTCAAATCTTAGTGAAATCAATGATTTTTTATAATAAACAATTCTTCAAATTTAAACATATAGTTTTCTAAGTTTTTTAAAAATAATAAAATCTTGTAGCTCAACTGGTTATAGCATTACTATATTACATAGTAGGTCGTAAGTTTAAACCTCAATCTTAATATTAATGTTTTGTAAAATTCATGGGCCAGCCCGAGGCCTGATGAAATCAATGAGGTCGGGCTTGGGCTTAACAAAATTTTGGACCTAGGCTCAGCCTGAGCCCGAAGCCTAATATACCAGCCTGGGCCCGAGCCTACCATGGCTTGACTAGAGCTTGGCTCATGCCCACCCTTACCCCTTATTATGCCCAAGCTAATGTTCAGGTAGAATCGACAAACAAGATTATCAAGAATAATTTGAGAAAAGTCATTGAAAATGTCTTTAATTGGGACGAACTGTTATCGGAAGTAGTATGGGCATACAGAGCATTCATAAAATTTAGTATCGGGACAACCTTGTTTTCTTTAGTCTATGGGCATGACGCAGTCTTGCTCATGGAAATCACAATAAGGCCACTTTGAGTAGCCCAACAACATAACCTGAGTCATATTGATTATCATACCATTATAATGGCTGAGGCATTGAGTTCAATTTTGTTACAAAAGCAAAAAATAGCATGAGCCTATAATAAAAGAGTAAAACCTAAGTCATTTGCTAAAGAAGACTTAGTTTGGAAAGTTATCTTGCCATTAGGCTCGAATGACCTAACCTTTGGGAAATGGTCCTCAAACTGGGCGGGGCCATATTTAGTCAGCAAAGTCCTTAGTGCAAATGTCTATTAATTAATGCACATTGATGGCAGCAAGCACATAAGGGCAATCAATGGCAAGTATTTGAAGTTATAAAAACCCTCTATATGGGATGCCCCATTCATACATGTTAAAGTACTGAGCCAACAAATGGTCGAACAAAGAATGTATTCATTCGAAATAATATAAAAAGAGAGAGCATGAGAAAAATGCACATGATCGAAGGTAAGCCACTAAAAAAGGTCACTATGAAAGAGCAAAAAACATTATAAGAGTTTAGCTAAAAAAAACAAAAACTGAAAGGAGCATGGTCCACTAGTCTCCAAGAATCGCAGAGTGTTTGTTAATTTCCTCTAGCTGTTTCCTCAAAACTTCTTCTATGTGAGGAAGCTCATCGATCTCAGCACTAATGATTAACTCCTGACCTAAAAGTTGTTCCATCTCGAGCTAAGAGGCTTCAATGTCGACATTCAAAGCCTAGAGTTTATCCTCTAAGGATTGTAATCTTCGTACTTTTGTGTTGATATTCTCTACAAGAGCATCCACTTGCCATTTGAACTGATCTCGAGCATCAATCAATCTCTAAAACTTCTCCTTCGTCTCCATGCTCTCCTTGTTCCTTTGCTACTTCAGCTCAAGGTTCTTCGTAGCCTCTACAAAATGAGAAAGGAGCAACTTAAGCATGCTTCATTAATCCCTTGAGAGATAGGTCTTGTGTTGCAAAAGAACCTCCGTTCAAGAATTAAAGGAGGCACTCATAAACGGATCTGAAAGCATTGCTTCAGCCTCTTAATCAAAGAAAGAAATCATAGGAAATAACGCTTCATCAAGCTTGTTGTTGGAAGGTTCCAGGGTAGTTTCAAAGGTCTTCAATGGGGAGCTTGTTCGTTCCTCAAGTGAAGAGCTAAGCCGCTTGATTTGACTAAGGAGTTGGTTCAGAACAGGAGACCTACTCGATGGCACTATACTGGATCCTAAACTTTTGAACCCTTGTCGAAATGAGAGAGCAAAAGTAAGAAACGCAGAAGTAAATGAAGCACATTTAAATAGTTGATATTACTTATGATGGCAAGCAAAGGATCCTTGAACTAAGAATCGACAACAAGAGCCAAAGAGGCCAAGCTTTCAAGAAAAGAGGCCTCGGTTACCTCTTCTACATGGCACACCTCCTTTTCTCCTTCCCTCCTTTCAATTCCCTCTTCTTCCATCTCTTGAGTCTCCACGTCTTCACCATTTCCCCTTTCTTCTTTTGACTCCTCCATCCTTGTTTCATTGGCTGGTTGATTGGATGTTGCCTTAAATGCCACACCACCTTTTTCTTCCTATTCTAATCAAATTCTATCACTCTCTAATCTCTCCCCCAGCTCCTCGAGTTGAAGTCTTTCTTCTTCTTCTTCTTCTGTTTTTTCTCCCCATCTTGTGTTTTTCCTTTATGTTCTCCTCCTCTTCTTTCATCCGTCCTTCCTCATCGAGTCTGTTTTTCTTTTCTTCTTCTTCCCTCTGCTTTTCCTCTGCCAATCTCTGTTTTCTTTCTTCTTCTTCCCTCACTCTTGCCTCTTCCATTCAACATTCCTCATCTTTTCTCTTTCTCTCTCTCTCTCTTCTTCTTCTCGAGCCTTCTCTTCCTCTAATCTTTTCTTTTCGGCTTCTTCTCTCTTTCTTCTTCCTCTCGGAGTTTGTCTTTTTTCAAAATTTTCAGTTTTTCTTTATCTTTTCTTTTATCTTCTTTCTTCTTTTGCTTGTCCCTTCTAAAATTCGTAGTTGTCTCTATACCCAATTGATCCTAGAGGGGTGAAGAGGATATAATCCTAATCCCTTATTAATTAATTGGGTCTAATTCAAACATATAATCAACCTTTGGCACACTGGATTAAAAGTTTGCAGCTAGCTACTCTCAATAGATTAGCTATTTTATTTGGGTTTATCTTTATCTTTATCTAGCACATTATCATCTACATTATCTTTATGTGGAGTGGATAATGTGTGAGTCCATAGGTTATTAGGAGTTGGTGTATTGTTATTCATGTTTCTATTTGGAGTCTTTAGTTACAAATAAAGTGTGATTAGGAGTCATGTAATTAGGATAAGGTTGGGACTTGAGTTGTAATAGAATAGGGATTATTTTATGATTCAGAGTTGTAATATAATAAGGGTTATTAGTGCTGCTTGTGGGTTACAAATAAGGGCCAGCAACATTGATTTTGTCACTTTTGAATGCAATAAAAATTCAGTTTTCGAAGAGCAATCAGCTGCTGTCTTCATCCTCAAGCTTGTGCCAAGCTTGAACCTAGGTGGGTCTCCTAGGTAGTGTGGTGGGTCTCCACACAATCAGGTACATCTTTTCTCTCTTCTTTCTTCTTCTTTTCTCATGTTTTCTGTTTTTGGGTTCTGGTTTCAAATCCTCCATTAACATGATTCAAGACTCCTCCAAGATTCAATCTTGAGAAGATCTTGAACACCCAAACCCTGCAAGCCCAGCAGTCCTTTTTCTTTCTACTGGTTTTCCCCAAGAAACCCTACCTCTCCCTATCCTAAACCCTGCGGCAGCCCTAGTTCTTCCATCATTTTTCTGATTTCACCATCAAGCACCCTTTCTTCTCTTTGTTACAGATCTGCAACTACACCCACAGCCTTCCCCTTATTCCCCTTTCTTGTTTCTTCAAGAATACTTCATCCCAACTCTTCCCTAACCCTGCGGCACCTTGAGATCCATTCCCCTTTTAATTCCTAAACTGAAATCAGAATTTCCATTCCTTAAAATACCGAGTGGAGGTATCAGGCCTGATTTCTCTTATTGTTTCTTGGATCAAAACTGAACTTCCCCACTTGTGAAGCCTGCAGCAGCTCTGATAATCAATTCTCTGATTGATTTTGAGGTTTGTGCATTAAGGTTTCTTTGATATTAACTGAATATTACAGATCCTATAATAAACCATACATGTGGCTGGTTTATCACCAGATCTTTCTGGTTTCATATCTCTGAAATCAATCCCTGAACTAAGCTGTTCTC
Source organism: Platanus orientalis (assembly GCA_025762735.1). Taxonomy (NCBI): domain Eukaryota; kingdom Viridiplantae; phylum Streptophyta; class Magnoliopsida; order Proteales; family Platanaceae; genus Platanus; species Platanus orientalis. The sequence goes on from JAOXJP010155239.1 coordinate 12,410, forward strand.
AGTTCCAGATTCTGATCTGAAATCAGACCCTTTTAAGCTCTGTTCATAGCCCAGAACTCTTGACATATAAGCCCTTTGTTCTTACCCTGGTTAAGCCCTCTTATCAGTCCCTCTATTCTACCCTGTTCTACCGCCTCACAGGTCTACCTGTAACCCTATTTACAGCCACTGTTTACCCTCGTTGAACCTACCTTGTTAACCCCTAAATAGTCCATACCTGGACCTTATTTCACCTAACCGGTCCGAAACCCATTGTGTGACCTGTTATCCCCTAGCCTTAGCCTTATTTCTTGTCTTTTATTGTTTAGGTCTTTATCGCATTGTTTATCTGCTGATTTCATAAAGTCTGAAGATAGTTAATTCTATTTGTATTACATCTGATCCCGTTCTAAGTCATTTATTTGGTTCATCATATCATTCTAGAGTAGGTTCATTACTTGATTATCCTTATTGGACTTAAAGTGTGCTTGACTTGAGAGTAGGAATCTCATTTATTTACTCGCATTGCTTTGTGTAATCCCTAAGATCTCTACTTGCACTTGAATGTACATGCATCGTACATCATGGACTTAACAACATGGAGTTCATTTCTTCTCATATGCTCCAACGGGTTCCCCGACTATTCATTGATTTGATCATGATCGATTCATGACATCGTCGACTTGATCACGATTATAGTGACCCATTGTGTTTGTACATTTTATTGCTTTATTGACATCTCCCTTGACAATAGAGGTATATGGTTCAGTCTATCCCTCTCTCTTCATCTCTTTCCTAACTTTGATTCCTCTCCTTTGGGCACCACTAAATTAAATTTTGATGGCTCCCCTTCAGAAATTCTAGACCATCAGGTGTTACATATTTGCAAAGATAGGGAGGGAAATGCACTTTTGCTTACTCAGGTCTGATTGGAGGGGGAGTGATGTAGCAGCCGTAGCACGGCTTGACAAGCATCAACCTCTATGGAAATCCCAACACAAAAGGGCCTAAGGAGTTGCTTGGCGGTGGCCCCACATGGGTCTATCATTGGGAAGCACCATACATCTCACATTGATGAGGAGGTCAAAATATGGGAGATAGCTGGTTTAGTTTGGGTAAACACGTTTTTATTTATTTGATTATAGGGGTATTTTTGGTAATTTTATATTTTGGATCAAATTTGGTATAGACTCAAGTTTGGATCTTGTTTTGTGTTTGGGTCATAGTTTGAGGGGGTGTAAGTCTTAATAGGTTTAAGTTTGTTTTGTTCTTGGATGTTTGGAAAGACGGGAAAAGAATTTGATTGGAATTGAAGAAAAATCTTATTGTGTGGGTGGTTCTCCAACGTTGGAACCCTAGGTTGACCTAAGCAAAGTTCTTATTTTTCTATTGTTTTCATCTCATGGTATACTACTCATGACTACTTTTTAAGGCACTGGTCACAAGTTATTGCTCATGTGTTACTGTTTACAACAACTCCTCCCTTCCATTTTCCATCTTCTATTTCAACTGTTTTTAAACAATCTATTTGCTACAGAATTTTCTAGACATATCCTAATCAAACCTTATCAAAATCAATCCTTAAAACCCTAATTACCCTCTAATTCATAATCCTTGTTTTGTGTTTTGTTGATTAATATTGTGTTAACAAAACCAGCAACATTACCACCATTATAAACCATCGACCAGTCCTATTATCTTCCATTTTCTATTCCATGTTACCTCAGTCTCTTATTGGTCTAAATTTCCAGCAAACCCTCTATCGTGCCCTGAAACCTACCAGTAGGGCCACGAATTTCAGCACGTGACATTAACACTTGTCACGCATTCATAACCTGTATAAATTTTTCGTTTTCTTTTCAATCATACTCAGCGGAATAATACATCAATCAATTTCCTCATGATCATATAATTAGTCACATTCACATAGGTCTAACCTGTATACAATCCCATAATCCGTATTCCATAATCTTGTAAATAATCCATAAACATTGTCTAACATTTCCATTTGATTAAATAAATAGTTTGACATAATCAAATCCATCAATTGAAATCAAATACTAAAATTTCCTAACTTTTTTTTTTTGATAGGTAATTATAAGTGAAGACAAGTTTTGAACCCAAATCTATGGTACAACACCCATTGACTTTACCAACTTAGCAAATTGGCATCTTAAAAAAAAACTGAAATAAGCATATGTCTGGCCTCTAATTGTCTATTTGGAACCACTACTCTGCGACTTCATATTATATGATATCAGATTGGGGTAAGTTTGACATTCTTAGCATGAAAACAATAAACTAAGGAAACACTAGATCAAGACTTAACACGATTGTAGAAATGAAATAGGTACTTTCATATTTATCAATCAACATGCAGAACAGTTCATAAATCAATCTTATACATTACTAAGCATTTAATAAAAATTACACTTTTATGTACAAAACGGAAATCAATGCTAACATATATTTTTACATTATACAGAACAGAACGGATCAAATCATGTATCATACCATAGCCAAAACAGAACAGAACAGAACATAGATTTGCTATCAAGCCAGAACATATAACAATTCGCACCATTTAAACCCCAGCGAGAATGATCCAATTCACACCATTTAAGCCCAGGCGAGAAAGGTCCAGTTCTCACCATTTATACTTAAGTGATAAGGGTTACTACTACTGCCTATGTGGCCAGTAGTAAGGATCCATAACAGGTCACACCATATACCCGGTGAGGTGAGTTCCATAAATAATTCCCCTTGATGGGTAAGGTGGTTTTCCAACAGTACATATCATTCTCTTGCAGTTTCAATCAAATCATATAATTCATATGAACAACATATAACAATTCTTTATATTAACCAAATCAAAATAATCATATAAAAACATGCTTGATCCAACTAGACACAATCTATAGAATATGTTTTTAAAGCATATCAAATTTGTCCAGAATAATACTCTTCAAAATCACTAATGTTAAGATGTAAAAATCAACACATTTCTCTATAACATAGGATTTAAAAACAGTAAGAATAAATCATAGGATTAGACATATAACTTCTTGCAAATCAGTAGACAATTATCTCTAAAATTATTTAGAAGATCAAAACAATTCTTAGAGTAACTTTTACAATTTTAAAAATTAAACCCTCTTTTAAAACTTTTGATTCTCCATTAAAAAACATAGTTTTACATATATTAGTAATATAAAATGGATTCAAAATAGAGATTGCAACTCTTTTAAACTCTACAAAATTGAAGACAATTCATTTTTATATCATGTTCTCGTAAAACTTTTTTATCTCTTTCAAAACCATGTTTTAGAACTTTAGGCAAAACCAAAATCCTTAAAAAATGATTCAAATTCAATTCATAAATGCTGAAAACCTTTGCAAAACGGAATCAATGGAGTTTTAAGAACCTAAAGAATAAAAACAAAACAATAGTTCAACTATGTTCTTACCTCTTGGTGTGCAAAACTGTTCCTAACTCTGTTCTTCAGAAAAATCCTAAAATTTTTGGAAAACCCTAGTTTTTCCTCTTTTTTTTTTTTTTTTTTCTTCAACTTGTTTTTTGATCTTTTTCTAAGGTTTTTAGGTCTCTTTAGGTCGAGTTCCATTTATTTTTAGACCCACACTGGGTCTCACACAAATTAGAAACCCAAAAGGACCAAGGAAAAGTAGCTAAGGCGACTTTCCTATTCAAACCCACTCCTGGGCAATCGATCGGGGGTCCTCCCAATTGATCGGGTTGGAATCCATCATTTCATTTTTTTTTTCTTCCTTTTGACCTTTCCTCAGTAAATCACCTTTAACTTTTTCATTGGGTGTCCGTTTCGCTCGCCATTTGTTGCATTGAACTCTAGACTTTCGTGCCTATCAAATGGCATAAATTTCACTCACAAATTCTTCCTACATTTCTATTGCGTCTGTCTAAAGTTGTATCAATTTACAGATCAACATGTATGCATCTAAACAGTTCTAAGTGTGTGGAAACATATGTATTGTGCATGTACAATATAATTATGACACGTGTGCAAAATACGTGTGAACATGTGTGGGGTGTTACACTATCTCCCTAGTATCTCTTTTTTATAACCTTAAGCGTTGTTGAATTCAATACAACACCTGTAAACTTTGTGCTTTCTTTCAATCAACCTTGAACTCAGTTCAGATTTAGTGCAGCACTCAAAAAGTTCTACATCAGGGAGACTCCATTTGAGCAGAGTTTTTAGCTATTATTCATGATCTCAGATTCTTCTATTCCCTTAGTTTTGTGAATCTACCTGTGAAGTGAGTTTTAAATACTGTATTTAGGTGTTCAGAGATCAAAAAGCATATCTGTGGAGAATATCACATTTCTAGTTACTTATTAAAGGATTGAATGGACTGATGTTTTTGCTATTACACCTACTCAATTAATGAGATCTAATTTTTCACTGCTGGCTCCATTTCTTACATTTTTTAATGAATTTTTTTCAGCTGAAATCGGATTTTTGAATCAGAATTGTAATCACTTGACTGAGAGTCCCCAGTGACTGATTTTTTGTCATTCAATTAGACAGTAGTTATTGGGCTGAAGTTTAATAACTATTCTATTCAAATCTGTTGTGTTATTGTTGTGGAACCACCACTTTTCTATTTCTAAATCACTGATGCTGTAACATATTCAAAACTACTTAAATAATTCATATAGTGGTTACATTTCAATCTTGTTTACTATCAAAATTTCCATCTTAAATCCTTATTTGATATCTGAACTATCATCCTTGATTTGCACTTCTAGATATTTAAGTTCCACAAATAGGTTTAGCAGGTCTTGATATAATAAGGATGCTGTAAAATTATAATTTAGTTGTTCTCTGTTACAACTGAAATGTCTATTTTAACAAGAATGTTTACAATTCAATTTTAATAAATTAGGAACTTTGTAGTTCCTTCTATTGAAGTCTCTTTTCAGAAAGTATTTTCTCCCAGAACTTTTTGAATTGAACAATTTCTGGACTTAATAACATTTATAAATGAATGCAAGGTCTTTATTTATTTTTCTACTTACAAAGTAAAACATCTGTTGAGAGGACAAAAGAAAGAAAAAAAATTATAATGTGGTTACCAATGAATTCCTATGATTTTATTTTCCAATCTTTGCAGTGCACTGGACTAAAGGGCCAGTACTGGAACCCAGTTACAATTAAGTGCACAGAGTATTTATCGGAAAAAAAAAATTAAGTGCACAGAGTACTTGAGCGTATATTACATATCTTTACAGCTAATGGTATCCATAGTCATATGCTTACTTATTTGTGGATAAATTTAACGTACTTGGTAGGAAAGGTGCCTTTGATGTATGAGGTACTGGTTTCCTTCCACTTATGGTCACAAGCTCTGACATATCATTATCCTGCTGCAATTTTCAGAATCCTGGAAGTTTTCCTGCTGCCACAAACTCAAGGCTTTCCACTCTTCCTCCTGAACCTGCAGGTTTCAACTATAATCGTGGTGCAACAATTAATATTCCTATTGATAAATCAAAGGTAGGTGAAAAAGTCAGAGAATATGCAGAGCTCTGTCTATGTTTCTTATCTATATACATTAGAGCCAGAGTTTCAGATTATTAAATGATCTTTTGTTCAAATTTAGGAGTTACAAAAGAAGGAGAAGGAACTTCGAGCTAAGGAGGCTGAATTGGATAGGAGAGAACAGGAGGGTGCTGGTATTTTTGCAATTGAATGAAACACATGCACACATTTCAGTGGAACTATGGATGCATCTGATGGCATTGTTTGTTTTGGTCTTTTATGACCTTATCTTGCTAATAAAGCCAAATTCTATGCATCCAAATTACCATTCTTAACTTTTTGCATCTCTGTTGATGAAATTATTCCTGATTTTGCTGTATCAATTTTGAGGGTCACATTTATTCATTTATCCAATCTAAGACTGCTGGAAATATGTGATAGTTGCTTATGACGATGCAATGTGAAGATAAAAAAAAATAGTTTCAACCGATTTATCAAAGAATTATTAGCTATTTAAATTAAATAAATACTGAACTTCTAGAAAACAAAAAAAAGAATCCTATTTAAACAAGTTAGAAAACTAGTGAAACCATGGACTCATAGGTCAGACTAGATTTGATTAACTTCAAATATGGATTTTTCAAGCCAACAATTTGAATATACACTGTTCCATCCCACATCAACGTATATGGATAATGTGGACCTAAGCTTCTTGTGCTTGTCTTTGTTTATTGCAATGCCTTTCAGCAATCCTAATCAGCTTTCTTCATGCTTTGCAGGAGGTAAAGCGAAAGGAAGAAGCACTAGCACGAGGTATTTTCATTTTCTATTATAATGCTCCAAACTACTATATATTTGTACTATTCAACTAGATGGATGACTTGGTCAAGCTGTGTCATCTAAGATTAGAGTCCTCTGTTTTATTTGGCAGCTGGTATTCATTTGGAGGTGAAAAATTGGCCTCCAGTTTTCCCCCTTATTCACCATGATATTGCAAATGAAATACCAGTCCATGGACAAAGGCTGCAGTATGTTGCATTTGCAACATTTTTAGGTATGTTAGCTTTTATTCTATTTTATGGATGTATTATTGGAATTATTACTTTAATGTTGGAGTGCTACTTGCATGCAATATTTTGTCTATATTCTGTAAGACTCCCTTGGATATGTTACGTCGGTTATCTTCACAACTTATTTTGGAACATGAGGAAAATCAGGCAAGGTACTCGAATGGAAAAGTAGCTTGCTCATATCTGTTTGTGATACCATCCCAATACCTGAGTGCTTCCACATAAACATTTCTATCATGGTTGATGAGACTTGCTTATTTACAATTATTTATTTTGATCAAGGGTAGTTCTTATTCTTTTCTTTATGAGTGTATTTTTGTAGTCTGGTTTCAATTGCTTCATCAAATGATTGTCTGTGCACTTCGAGATAGTCAGCTTTTTCATGCATCAACTAAAATGTTCGGCATCTTTGAAGATTCTGGTATGAAGTTCTGAGGGACAACAATCCATGTTATAAACTAGGAAAATGTCTTTCAGACTATATAAAAATGTGATTTAGTCCTTGAAAAAGACATGATTGCATTTTTACAGCTATGTCAGTAATGTTCAAGAGTGTACTCTATTTTGTGAACAAAAGCTTTTAAATACAGCTTCTTATATCTTTAACTATCTTTCCTTGGAAGAGTTATCAGATATTCTTTTGAAAGTTTGTCAGAGAGTTACTTTTTAGTTGTATAACCCTTTTAGTGTGTTGATGAAACATGGTAGAACAATTACTGATGTCACTGACAGAATTTCAGTTTTCAGATGAGATGCTCGTCAATATGAAAATCATAAATGTAAGCAACATCAGATGACTAAAGAATTTATTTGTTACATCAATTATGGTTTTCATTGCATTATTGTTTTTGGCATAATAATATCATTTAAACCCGAGATTCAAGGAGGTTGCATTGATGTTGAGCACAGGAGTCAGAGCCAAAGATATATTCTTATAAAGAACTTCAATGCTTGAATGATATGGAGAGAAAGGAATGTCTAAACCACTTACTATAATGATATTCCTCAAACTTAGGAATCAGAGCCATGTTTATGGCCTGACCATCTGATAGGGGTCAAATTAAGTAATCTTACTAATTGAGTTCTTGGAGGGGCCCATAGAGTTATCAATGGGTCCAACTGATGCTGCCATCGTCTTCAAAGGATCAATTTATGCTCTGTGATTAGGTTAGTTCTGCTAGAGACTTTGTGGATTTTGAGAATTTTCATAATAAGATTCTATATTGGGGCATAATTAAAAATTTTGTTTTCACTTTTTTTTTTTGGTAAGAATCTATTTATCAGTGGATCCAACAGCTTTGATGTAGGATCAATTGGTGTAAAAATAAGAGAAAAAAACAAAAAATAAGAATAGAAAAGAGGTGATACCTTCAATTCGCTGATGATACTATCCTTTTTCTAAAAGCTGATAGGGAGAACATAAAGAACATGGAGATTTGTTTGGGAATTTTCAAAACTCTATCTGGTTTGAAAGTTAACTTGTCCAAGTTGTGCATGGTGGGTATTGTGATTTAGGAGCATGAGTTGGTGGAGCTGGCTGAGATGATTGGGTGCAGAGTTGGGGTTTGGCCGTTGAAATATTTGGGGATGCTGCTTGGAGGTAACCCCAGGACTATATGATTTTGGGACCCGGTTGTGGAGAAGGTTTGTAAAAATCTTGCTTACTAGAAGTGTTTGTATATCTCTTTGGGAGGTAGAATTACTCTTATTAAGGCGGCTTTGGCTAATATCCCGGTGTACTATATGTCTATTTTTAAGATGCCCATAAAAGTGGTGAAGAGTATCGAGAAATTCCAAAGAGATTTCCTTTGAAAAGGAGGGTGCCAAAAAAAAGATCATCTTGTTAATTGGAATGAGGTGGTCAAAGTTAAGGAAGAAGGGAGTTTGGGAATCGGTAAGATTAAGGAGAAGAACTTTGCATTGCATTGTAAGGAATATGTTATGGAGGTTCTCTACGGAACACGGAAGTCTTTGGCAATCCATCATTCTAAGTAGATATGGGAAGGATCCAAATGGTTGGGATTGCAATCAATTTTTACCGTCTTCTCACTCTTTGATGTGGAAACACATTATTCATGTTGTCTCCCTTTGTTTCCCTCATACCCGCTTTGTTATAGGTGGTGGCAGAAAACTCATTTTTGGATTGATCTTTGGTGGGGTAATAGTACTCTACCACTCATGTTCCTTCATTTGCTTCGTGGTGGCTTTCCAAAAAAATGCCTTTGTGTTGATATTTTTTCTTTCAATGAAAATGGCTTAGGTTGGAATCTTCTTTTCACTAGAGATTTGTTTGATTGGGAAGTTTGTCTTGTGGCTAGCTTGGTGGACCATCTTAAGGAAGTGTACACATCGAATTCTGACACAAATCATCACACTTGGAGTCCTTCCTCAGATGGTCAATTCACTTGTAAATCATTTTTTCATATTCTTTCTGAGGATTTTCCTAGTCTTTCTTCCTTTTCCTGTCAAAAAAATTGGAATTTGGCAACTCCTCTTCATGTGAAGGCTTTCAGTTGGGTGGCGTCTCAAAGAAGGCAAAATACAATGAATATTCTTCAAAGAAGATGCCCTTTTATTATGATATCTCCCTTAATTTGCATGATGTGTGGGTGGGATGGTGAGACTAGAAATCATATCTTCATACATTGTTTGTACGCCAGGAGAGTATAGAGTTTCTTTCCTTCGGCCATGCCATTGACTTTTGTTATGCCGAACTCTATTTTCAATCTTTTCAATCAATGGGGAAAGGGATTAAAGGGGTGAGAGGTAGGATGCTTACGAGGGCTTTAATTCAAGGCATTATTTGGGGGACATGGAGAAAAAGGAACCAAAGAATTTTTTAGGACAAGAAGAGGGATGTGAGCAAGATCATTGATACCATTTTGGTTGAGGTGTGTTCTTGGCTAATGGTGACTAAGGAGAAGTTTAAAAATGTTTCTATGAGCGACTTTATGCGTGACTGGGTTTCTTTTCTTTCTATGTTTCCTTGTCAAAAGAAGAGAAATCTTTAGAAGTGGACGCCTCTGCCTTTTGGTTGGCTTAAGCTTAACTTTGATGGGGTCTCCTTTGGAAACCTAGGTCTTACTGGTTTCAGTTGTGTTATTCGAAAATTCCAATGAGATTAGATGCGGGCCCATTGGTTGTGAGGATTCTATCTAGACTGAAGTGATGGGTCTCATTCAAGGGTTAAGGCTTATTAAGGACAAGGGGATCGACAATTATGTCATTGAAGAAGATTCGTCAACCGTGGTTAGTTGGGGGATGGGTCATGCTAGAGGTTCCTGGAAGCTAAATCATCTGGTGAGAGAGATCAGGGACCTTGTTACTCTTCTCTAGGTGGACCTTCATCAAGTGCTAAGATGTCAAAACACTCTTGCCGATTGTTTAGCTAAATGGGGAGTTGGCCAAGAGGAGATTTTCCATGGGAATAGCATTCCGGATAGTATAGACCCCCCCGTGAGGACTGTTTCTAGGAGTTTTGTTGTATTGTGGCTGGGCTTTGTGGGGTCCTAGCCGTGGATTGTTGTTGGTGTGTGCTTTTTCTTTTTCCTTTCTCTTGTTTTGTTTGTTTCTTCTTTTGCTTCTTCAATAAAGATACTGTTATTCATAAAAATAAAAATAAAACTAGAAATCACACTAGTTGTTGTCTAGGGCCTCTAGGCAAGCACATCTAAGGTTTAAGGCAATCACACCTTGGATCAAAGCTACACACCTTGGGTTGGAGGCAATGACACTTCCAAGAGCTTTAGAAATTTGCTTCATTCAAGAATCAATAATAAAATATGAGTTACAAAGTGTATATATAGAAGTTTTATACCCTAAGCTTCCAAATTTCAATTTAATTAAATTTTTTTTTTTTAAATAGAACACTAAAAAATTCAATTCTCATCATGGACTGATATCGTAAAGTATTTTGGCTATAACATTCCCAAATCACTTCAGACGTTGGAAAGTAACTGAGTAACCTATCAAATTACATCAAAATCAAGACAAACATGTGCATTTTGACCTCCCATAATTAGGCCTAAAGAAAAGTGACAAAAATAGATGTTTAACTTTCCTAAAAAATAAACAAAACCTATTCTACCTGGAAATAAATAAAAAAACCCAAACTAATTGATAAAAAACTAACCTAGAATAACATAAAATTGACAAATTAAAACTTATTTCCATACAAAATTGTTAAATAACCTGCATTAGCCTATCAAATTAGAGTATGGGTTATTTCTCGTCCACATCAAAAGGATTCGGGTATTACAGGTCAAGGTTGAAATTCTAAAAATAGGCTAAAGGGTTCAATTGTTTGTATAAGAAAGGATGTATAGTTAAGGTAGGGGAAGTTCTTCGCCAATTTAGTGGTTTTCTAGGTTTCTCTAATGGGGTGCCCACAAGGGTTAGTGTTTTATGGATATGGCAATACTGGTTGTTAAGGTTTATTCCTAGGGTTGGAAGGTGGCTCGGTCCAAGACGGGAATCTTTCTGTCGTGGAGAAAACATGTCCTATACATCTTATAAGAGATCAGTATGATGGACTCCAAACTGTGTGACACACTGATTAATCTTAACCATAAGACAAGTGAAGAAGAAGTTACTAGGTTGGTTGATGCAAAAAGATATCAAACATTAGTGGGAATGTCAATCTTTCACTCACTAGATCTAATATTACGTATCCTTTTGGACTTGCGAGTTAGTGCATGCATGCCCCCACTATACTTCATCTAAAGCAGCTAACAATTCCTTCCTATATGAAGAAGAATCTAGGTATGGGTCTTTAATACAACAATAGACAGGACCTTTGAGCATGGTATCAAATATCTCGAAATATCTTAAATATCTTCCGACATATGTCCATGTCTACTAGGACCGACACGATATATTCTTATACCGACATGAAACATTAAGTACACATTATAAAAATTCTTTTTTTAGTCAACACGATGTACAATGTCGGTGTGTTGAGCAAATATTCCCCTTTCACAGTGTATTATTGCCGAATATCGACATTGTGTTGTTATGATAAAAAATTATATAAAAAGCGATAAATTTCAAAGAAAGTAAAAGGAGGGAGAAGAAGAAGTTGAAGATAAGAAAGAAGAAAAGGAAGAGAATCTACTTGTTTCCTATGCTTATATAGTTGGATTATAATTTTTTTGTCAACCGTTATGTATGCATGTGTATTTTTAAAGAATATTAAAATGCAAGTATACTAAAATAAGCTATTATTCCTGATGAATCTATTTGTTTCCTTGTACGTAAGTAGTTAGATTAGAATATGCTTCTTAAGTTTCCACGATTTTTTCAATATTTTTTTTCGATATTTCCGACATTGCTGATATATGTCTTATTTTGGCCTGACCGACATTTCCACCGACACCGACATTTTGAACCTTGCTTCTAGTTATACCAAATGGGTTGTGAGACAACAACACAACAAAAAAAGCCTTATCCCAACCCCTTGGGGTTAACTACATGAATCATGTCCTACCATTTCACTTGATCTAGGGCCATATCTGTCATTAAATCACAAGCACCCGTGACTGTCACCACCACTTCAACCCAAGTCAATATTGGCCCTCCTCTTACCCTTTTAACACCTTCAACTTGCACTATCTCACTTTTTCTCATTAGTGCAGTCATTGGTCTTCATCACGCATCACCAAACCATCTCAGTCAACTTTCCTTCATCTTATCACCTATTGGTGCTACTCCTAAGATTTCGTGATTGAATTCATTTATGATTCTATCCTTTCTAGCCTTGCTTCTCATCCGTCCCAACATTTTTTTTAAACCACACTCATTCTATGCATATGTTGTTTCTTGGATGCCCATCATTTTGCTCCATAAAGCATGACTGGTCTTATAGTTGTCTTATAAAATTTTTCTACCAATTTTGTTGAGTTGATATCTTGAATGCAACCCTTGTCACCAAGAAACGCCGTTTTGGAAAGTGGTATTATCGGGAGTTCAACTCAAAGTGAGAGACTTTGGTTGTGAGAGGCAAGATCATAAGGTATTGGAGAGTTCTTGGGTTTTTCTTTGGGGTTTTGGGAATTGGCCTTTGTGCATTTTGTAATCTCTATTCTCCATTTTAGTGGAAGTTCTTGATCGTCTTCGCCTGTGGATGTAGGCAATCCTGCCAAACCATGTTAAATATTTTGTTGTGTGATTGTTCTTTTCTATTTACTGTTTTATTTCATGCGCATCGCATACTTATATCCGATTCATGTTTTTGTTTTGCTGCGAGGTCTTGTTATAATAAACTGGTATCAGAGCCAGGTTGGATTTTAGTTGCAGGTTGAAAATTCTTTGTTTTGGGGATTTCTATGATGATGTCTATAAGGTTCAAGGTTGCGAAGCTCAACGGAAAGAACGGTTTTGGCTTATGACAAGTTATGATTAGAAACTTGTTGATTTAATAGGGTTCGGACAAGGCATTGAAGGGAAGCCTGTTGGGATATTGGAAAACGATGACTTAAAGGCTAGGAGTGCGATCCGTTTGTGCTTTACGGATGAGGTGCTGTACAATATTTTGAATAAAAATTTTACAGTAAAGCTTGGATTAAAGCTTGAAAGCCTTTACATAATGAAATCCCTTACAAATCGTCTTTTCCTCAAGTAGAAACCCTATACCTTGCTGATGCTAGAAGATATGAGTATTTATGAAGACCTTAATGAGTTTAGTAAAATTATTTGTCAATTGACAAGTATTATGTCAAAACTTGAGGAAACCTTAATCCTGTTATCATCACTTTCTTCGTCATATGAGCATCTTGTGATAACTTTGCTCTATAAGAAGAGTTTTATTGATTTAGATGGAGTTACAATAGTCCTTCTTTCAAACAAGATGACAAAAAATGGCTTTATTGGGGAGGTTGAGGCTGAGGGCCTTGTTGCTCGTGTGAAGACAAAGGAGAAGGGATTTGGTAGATCCCATCAAGATTTGGAGTGTTATTATTGTCATAATAAAGGTCACATTAAGGCTAATTGTCGTAAGCTCAAAGAAAGGAAGGAAAGAAAGTCAACTCCTCGGATGCAACTGGCATTGTGGAGGAAAATTTAGAGGATGATGCTGAAATGTTTCAGTTTACGGCTATTGGGGATGATGATTTTCAAGATGTTTGGATTCTTGATTCGGCATGTGTTGGATTTGAAGAGGAACCTAATTTCTTTGGGTGAGTTGGATTATAGTGGGTGTAAAGCCTTAGTTGAAATTGAATCCATGAGGGTTCTTTGAGGTGCCTTGGTTGTTTTGGAAGCCATAAAGGTTAGGAACCTTTATGTGCTGCTTGGGAATACTGTTCAAGATGGAGTAGTTGTGTCTTCTACACCATATTCCGATTCAGTCTGTAGATAACCATGGCATATGCGGATGAGTCACATGTGTGTAAGATGTTTGAAAATTTTGATAAAGTGAGATTTGCAATATGGTGAGAAGTTTGGGTTTTGTGAACGTTGTGTTCTTGAAAGCAACATGGAGGTGTTAACTTTGGTGATTCTCTCTTGATGTGTCCAATCGAGCAAATTGTGAGAGATAGAGATTTCGGTGTTTAGTTGGAGTTTGAGACTTATTTTGTTGGGACGTGAGGATGCTGTAAGACCAAATTTCATGTATTTGAAATTCAAAGTGTATAAATTACCTAGCTGTTTAATAGGCTGGTTTATTATGTTATTGTGGGGGACTATTACTTCAAGCTCTTACAAAGAGTTTGTTAATTACTGTTGTTTAACACAACAAACTTCTGATTATCTTAAGTTGCTAAGATTATAAACAAGTAAAGTTGCATAAAGTAAAGAAGAAGAAGAAGAAGAAAAAGAGAAAGAAGAAGATGAAACTTTGACTCTTTTATTAATGGAAATTTGTCTTACCAACTTTAACTCCAGACATAAATAAACCCTACACCTTGACCATAAGCTTCTTCAATATCGAGCTTCTTCAATATCAAGCTTCTGTATTGTCTTCCTCAAAGGTTTTGCAGAGGTGTACGAACTTGCTGCCTCCTTGGAAGATAGTCTTAGGTCTTATGTATTGTCAATGTCCATGCATAAAACAATGTAAGTACATGTAGTGGTCATG
>JAOXJP010155250.1:0-13020 GCA_025762735.1 Platanus orientalis
CCAAAAAAAAAAAAAAAAAAGGCTAATACTCTCCATGTTCATTGGAATATCCCATGAAGGAAAGGTAGTACTGAATTCATGAACTGTATCAGTTCCTAAGTCGATTTCTTCAACATGCAGTAACAAATAAGGAAAAAAAAGTTCTTCAGGGGACCATGCATTTCCTTCAAGCAAAATGTAATTAACATGCCAATAAAAAAAAAGTAATTAATATGAAATCTTCTTAAAATTTTATAATACATGATTTTTTTTTTAGGAATTAAAATATATAATTTTATCTAAAGTCAGAAAAAAAAATCCATAAATATTTCATAAAATTCTGATAGATGATGGATCAGCCAGCTCTAATTTTACTTCAAAGGGAAAAAAAAAGCACGAATAATAATTCAGCTTCTGAAATTTTCTATGAAAAGAGACAAATATCATGATGTTTTTCCAGTTGTTTTTTTTTTCAGGAAAATGTTCAAGAAACTAACATGAACAATCCTCGTTCAGAATCTACCTTCGTCCTTCGGTCTCCTTCGAAGGTAAAGAAGGTAAAGACCAGAAAGTTTCAGTTTCCTCAAAATCGATTCTCGTGAAACCACTCATAAATAGAACTGAAACTGAAATTTTGTGATTACAGGCCCCAATTCAAGATCCAGGCACAGCTTTCTACATGATGAAACTTGAAAAAGCCCTCGTTTTCTCAACCACGCAGGAAAATATTGAAGAAAAACAATCACAAACCCAAATTCCATCACGCAACACCGAATCTCGCTAAATAAACACACAAGCAAAGAACTCACCACTTCAGAGCGCGAAATATCCGTTGAAACCGAATCCACCGCGCGGATTTGCTGAAGAACAGGCGACGAAGTGGGGGAGACGTCGATGATGTCTTCGATCTTCTGAAGATTGCTTCCCTTTGCAATGCATCGATACTGAACATCCAAAACAGGGATGCTCTGATGACAAACAATTTCTGCTTCTGCTAACATCGCTGATCCAGGATCATCACAAACTAGAACAGATGAAGATCTTCCAAGCTCTCTCCTTGGGGAGAAATTTCCACAGATTAGATCTTTTCGTCGCAGAAATAGGAATTCTTTATACTGGATAAAAGGAATCCGAGATTAATTAGGGTTTCTTTTCTTCTCTCTCTTTTGATTTTCGTTTCCACTTGAAAACTTGAGCTCGCAATCGACACGTGGATCATTAAACACCATCCGATTGATAAACTATTGCGTCATGGACACGTGTTGGGTTTTGGAGTCTTGTAGATGGCGGGAGTTGTTTCCGGAATCTGACGAAACACCGTTCTTGATAACTGCCGCGTGCCATCTTTTATCCGACTTTCGTAAGGGCAAATTGAGGGTAATTTGGGGATATAAATTATAGCGCGTTCCGATTGATGCACGTTTGCCGTTACGCGTGGAAGAGGTATTCTTGTGGTTTATGGATAATGTTAGGGGTAATGTAGGAAGTACGTTGTGGCCGACGCCAGACCTCCGACAGAAGACTTCTGAATTCACACATGCTTACATCATTCAGAGCTTTATGAAGGTGATTTATGAGTTGGAATCCTCTATGTTATATGACTCAAATGCCCTCTCAATTTTGTAAATGACGGCTTCATACTGCTTATTTAAATATGTGTTCCATACCATTAGAAGTGAGTAAATTTTTATCAAACAAAAAAAAGAGATGTGAGCAATTCCTCTGCAACAAGCTAAAAATAAATTAATGTGAAACTATTTTCAAAACAGAACATATATACAAACTAAATTAAAATTTTAACCTAAACGCGAGCTTTAATACATGGCCTACTCTTGGGCGATGTGTTGTTTTTGGATGATATTTTCCGTTTAAGAAAACATTAACTTATTGCAAAGGATTTGTTCTGGAGAGCTGACGAAGAAAATTAATTTGCTTTTTAATTTTATAGATGTAAACATGTTATTTCTATACTCTTTGTATGTATCTGATTATATAAATAATAGGTAAAATATTTAAAATAAAATGAATAGAATCTATTTATTTGATTCGAATGATTGAAATCAAAAACTTTATTTGATCAAGGCCAGCGTTTGACATTATAATCTTAAGACAGATTTCGTTACTTGTATTGATGCTTATGAATTTTTTGGACATTTATTTCCTAAGATACAATGATCTACCACATATAGAAGTACTATAATTTGTGTGTCTGATGAACCAAATTGTTTTTGTATCTCTCTTACACTGGCGCTACGACATTGATGCATTACAATGCTTATACCTTATTTGAATTTTGGATGCTTGAAATGAAGGATGAATGATTTATTTATAGATTGTTTATGTATGTTCGGAATAGACATATGAACAATTTATAGTGTTTAAACAGACAAAAAAGCTACAAAAGCAAAATGATGCATTTCTATAGCTACACATGTCTATTTAGAACAAACAGGGGGTTAAAATATGTGATTTAATAACCATTTTTATGTCTGTATGGAACAATCATAAGTTAAAATGAATGATTTAATAGCCATATTTGTGACTATATCATAAAGAGTAAAACTGTAAAATCGCTCGAATAGACATGACCCTTTCTACAAAATTGTAGTGTTTTTTAGGGAACAAGTTTAGATCCAATGCTATTGTATATAAATTTCCAAAATTTTCTAAGCTAACCCATATGAAACTATTCAAGTTTCACCTTTTAACTAGCATTCAATTAGAAACCTTTGGAGACAATTTCTCATTCACCTATTACGGTTTTGAGCATCTAACCATACGACATTCTTCTCATTGAGGTGAATACAAACCCATGTAGACCTGCCTCAAATGATTTGAAGGTCCCATTTTTATTTTGGCTCAAAGATGCCAACTAAATCAGATTTTAAATTTAGGTATAGAAAAAATCAAAGCAACACAAACCGTTTCCAACATATGTTAATTAATAATCTAGGATTTAGTGTCCAAGACACTAGGGGTATAGAATAAAATGGGTAAAGTAAATTTCAATTTCTTATCTACTTTATTCCATATGATGTCCTAGGAGTATTACTGGATACCATCCTGGATAGGACATTTGCTCCCTAATAATGTAGATTTCAATTCAATGGATTTTCAAATCTCTAAATAATTCCATTGTTTGTAAAATTCAAACATGAGGGAGAGGATAGTCTAATCATTCTATAATCTTAATGTCTTAGACAATGAAAGAAAAGGCCACGATAGACATTGCTTAAGATAAAGAAAGCCTAGAGGTAGCTTAGATGGTAACAAAGTAAATTGATTGGCCGTTGGCTTACTTTTTCTTTGCTTTTTTCCTTTTCCATGGTTTCTTTCCCATCATCCTCCTCCGTTGAATTGAATACGTCAAGGAACCGTTGTTTATATTTTATATAATATTTATAATCACACTGAAAGCAAGACCGACGTGTTCCGCGTTCTTGGAATTTGGCGGTCAGAGTCACCGACTCCCGGCCACCAAACTTCCCAATTTTTGTTTCACGCTCTCACAGGTCAAAGCAGCCCTTGAAACCGTGCCGCGTACGATGAATTAGAATCATGTGCTTATGTTCATCTCTGGTTGTTGGTGAGATTCCATTTGGCTACTTCCTTTCCCATCAATTATCCATTCTCCAACCAATAAAATCTTATAAAAGTTTAACAGCAATCCTTTCTGGATCTCCTCTTACTTTAATGATTCTTTGTTGGTTAACAATACGGAACACAGGTTGTTTAGCTAATTCATCGACCTTGAGTTCTGTGCCACTTGTGCAGGTATTGGTAAGGAGATCCCTCTAACTATTCTCCCTTTAACCCTTAGGATTTGGTGTATCCCTTTGTTATGCTAAAAAGTGGTAATCATCTATCAAAAAGAGTGTAAATCACTTTTTTCATGTTACATGTGGGTCGCTGTATATGCCTGGACCTTAATGGGACAATAAGGAAATGTACCAAATCCCAGCTGCCCTTTAACCGCCTCAGATTTGGTATGACCCTTACTGAACGGCCAACGTTTGCTCAACATTAGCGGCGTACACATCAGTGCAAAAAATTGATTTACACATTTTGGGGAGTGTTTTTCACCTTTCGGTGCTGATGTATCCATCCATGATACCAAACTGACATTGGTTGTTCAACAAGGGGTCATACCAAATCCTGAGGACCCTTTAACCCTTGGGAGATGGGTACGTGTTGTGTTGACAGAAGCTTCCTTCTAATCCTTAGGATTAATTAAAATCAATTAATTAATTGGATGATCAAGCATCTTTAATGCAAGTGTCATGCTTAATCATATGATGGGTCCATGCCATAATGCTCATATTTGTTGGTTTCCCGTTGGGCGATACCATTAAAATCAAGTATAGATCAATTAACTATACAAATGGTTGCGACATTTACCATAATTAATCTTTGATTAGTTTAATGCTCATTCCATGCCAAATCAAACTAAGCTTGATTAAGAAGTTGCTTAACTTGTCATTAATACCCTGACTCCTTTGTTAATTCTAAAATATCTAAGAGTTAAAAGTCAAAGTCATCTCCCCTATCGGTCTCCCTTTTGGGGTTATAATAATATGCTTTGGGGTAGCATTGGTGGGTAATTAGGCATGAGCACAAGCACTAAATCTCTGTAAATTGAAGGGTTGTTCTTATTGTAGAAAGGTTGTAAAGCCTCTGAGAAGAATCCTATTACTTGTGGAGTGTTTTTATTTATTATTAGTTTATTCAAATGTGAAGTGCTGAAATTTCTACGCAGTTTCGGAAGAAGAAAAATCTTGTGCACTTTGTATTTTCTACAACCATGGGGTTTCGTGGCAGAATGAAACTGGAGCTTGTGATTGGTGACTAGTCTTTCTTTCCAAATCCTTTCTTTGTCTTGTTTTGGTAAAGATGATGTCGATGAACTTAAGAAGCGGAAAAATCATTGTTTGATAACTAGTTTATTAGAAATGTGTGAGAACATGAGAGAGCATTTGTCCTCCAATAAGTTCTTACTAATAATTGTTGAATAGTTCGAATCAAGCAAAATCCGCCAATTGTATCCATTTGATCAATTCAGGCCGTGTTTGGCAGCCACCGATAATGAAATCATTTCATTGCAAATTCCCAAGGCATTTGAAGCCATAATGTGATGGTTGAAAATGAACTTGTTCAAATTTAATGGATTGATTTTCAGTCATCACCAAAATATAAATGATAATATAAATCATTTCTTTTTTGTAAAATACCTAAGATGACTTCATCTCTAATTAAAATGAAATGATTACATTACAGGCGGCTGCCAAACACGCCCTCATTCAATCGATGTAGCCCATCATCAGATGGACGGCCCAGATCAATAGGTAAGGCTTTCCAGAGGTTTCATTGCTATAGCTAATGCATGTGAATCGGACATTTGGAATCGGATCCTATCCTTTGCATTCATGGGCCATGTGACCTATCACAATGGATTTGCTGTGTCCCAAGCTGAATAGAGTAGTGGTACAACCCGGGTAGCATAGGATATCCTACCCCTTACTCAGGGTTGGGTTGAGCTCAAGGGAAAGACTCAAGCAACCTCAGGAACTGCAAATAAGAGCTTACATCCTCATAAGCTTACACAGAAGTCCATTAAGATCATACATGGACCCTAAAACTTGTAAATTAGGCTCAATAGCAAAAATAAGCCCCATTACCCTAGGTCTAGGATAACCTATAAATGAAATTCCATCTCAAAGCCTATAAAAACATCTTATATATAAGTGAAGGATGTTTTGAAAGACTTCAAGCAAGAGAGCTTAAGAGACACAACGAAGCTCTAGAGCGGGTTGAGTAGCTTTGGCTGTTGGTTTTATATGTTTATACATAATATATAGATACTAGTAAATGAACCCGTACTAATGTGTCAAAACAAATTAAAATTTAAAATAGAAAAAAAAATTCAATAACAAAGAATAGATAAAATAAAAAAAAATTCCGCAAAAAAAGAGAGAAGAGAACAAATACCTACCCAAAATCCTCTTCCACAAACCCGACTGATGAAATACATTAACAAAAAATAATATTAAAGATTATATATGGTAAAAAATTATTAAAAAAAAGAGAAGAGAACAAATACCTACCTAAAATCCTCTTCCACAAACCCGACTAATGAAATACATTAACAAAAAATAATATTAAAAATAATATATGATAAAAAAATTATTAATATTAATAAAAATAATATTAAAAATATTGCAACGACTCTATTACTTATCAAATAATTAGATATATTATTGTAATTCACTAATGTATATGAAATTCCAATGGATGGGATCCAAGTTTGTTAAGATTATGGGTATTGGACTCCAATATAGATATTAGATTAAACTTGAAACAATATTTTAGAGCTATTGTTGAATCATTTACAAACTAAATAAAATTGCACATGGAGTGAGGCATCGTGAATTAAGCTAAAAATCAAACCATTCCATTCTTATTAAGATCATGGACAAAATTCTAATTGTAAAATTGATAAGAAAGCTTAAAAAGTAAATCTTAACGGTAGACCAAATGCATCATGGCATGGGTGTGTGTGAGATTTTATGAGGAAAAAAAAAAAAAGAAATAGAGATGTGAGAGAAAAATTAGGAAGTTTCGAAATTTAAAAAGAACAGAAGAAGAGGGGAGAGTTGGATAAGAAAAAATAGGAAGTAATAAAGGGGGTGTTTGAGAGAGATTTTATGAGAAAAAAAAATACACAATAGAGCTCTAAGTGAGAAAGATTAGGAAGTTTAAAATAATTGAGACATGAGATATATGAATAGGATTAAGGCCTTTGTGGTAGGTCCGAGCGGATCCTCTCCTTTTTATTTTTTTCTTTTAATTTGATAAAATCCTCTCCTATTTGTGTTGGGACTTTTTCAACCAGCTACATCTTTAGCAATTAGGAACAAGTTTGGCTCATTGGCCAAAAGGCTTTAAGATTTGGACATGCCTGAGGTTCTCAAACTTGAGTTTGATCTTGATCCTTGTGCATGTGACAAGCATGAGCAGAGATAGACAGAGCTTGGCTCAGCTCAGCTCGTTGACACCCTTAGAGGACCTTCCCCTAAGGCTCTGTGTATTAGGTTTGCTTAAGTCGAAAGAATCCTTTGTGTATGGGTTAAAGCGAACTTCACAAATTCAGTACTCTAGCATACCCAATCCCATATAACGTACACTGGACTTGAGAATTCTGTTTTGGAAAAACTAGAGATCAATATCAGGATGCGCTGTCATATAAGCCAAGTGTTTGAATCCCATTAATCACCAAATTTTGTTCATAAAGAAGTTTAGGGTTTAAGGTTTTTTGAGGTACATTAAAATAAGCCCTGGCTTTTGCCTTTATTCATGGCTTATGCAACTTATCTCAAGATTCTCAACATCAGACAAATTAGTACGAACGAGAAATGGTTTGTTGCTTAACAAAGGAAAAGTGAATTCCCTTCACTTTTTATTCTATTCTCTGAATCATAATACCCATGAAATGGGTTGTTTTGGTAAATGGCAATACGGCCCGGCCCCTACAGAAAAATAGGGTGTTGAGCCCACAACGGATCAGAACCATAACTTTCTAAGCTATTCCCAACCAGTTTCTTCTATTTCTTTTTCTCCTTTATTACTTTCGGGAGTTGGAGAAGTACTGGATTCTTGAACAGGCTTGCCTAACTCCTTGATTACGGCCTTTGCTCCTTCTACTTATCTCCTAATGACTTTGGCTGCCGGAATAATATCATCCACTAGTCCAACTCCTTGTCCTGCTAACATTACCATGTTCTCAAGTTCACGGCAAGCCGTCGGATTCGCAACTTGTCCGGCGAACCGCCGGAGAACTATCTCTTGATAAGTTCACAGTAGAATGATAAAAAGGATGTTAAGAGAATGGCTCTATGATGGTTCATCGAGTAATCTTATATTAGATGTGAGATATATTCTTAATCATGTTCCACATTTAAAAACTTTCCTGCTTGGGAGAGCAAATACCAAACATTCTATAGCTTAATTTGCATTCATGTAACAGAGAGTTTATAAGGAAAAATCTAAACCTCTGAGTATATGGTTGTGTATCCAATGATGGGTTGATTTTCATCGTTCTGGATATCATCAGGTGCATTTTTCCATCGTTCATGGAAAGGTGTATTGAGGCAACGGACATAAGCCCTCCATATAGATCTCGACGGTCGGTATCCTTTTCTGTGTAGTGGAGGAAATGCTGTTTGTAGTACTCGTCTGCATAGGCTTCCTTTGTTGCTATAAACCTGCAGTTTTCTTTATGTATGTAGAGGGAATCCTTAAGTGCATGATAGTATGGTGAGATCATCATTCTACCCCTTCTATTATTATTTTTAGATAATATTGTCGTCATTTTATTTTATTATCAACTTCCTTTAATATCTACCGTCAGTGGTGACTAAAAAATGAGATAAAATACAACTAGCGGAATTAACATAGGGAGCTTGTATTCGCACCTCACTTTTTTGTAAGCACACCTCCAAAATCTCTTAGCACCCTTTCGTAAATTTCAATTATACCCCTTATCTATTAAACCCCTCCCTACTATGTTTTCTATGCACACCTCCATTTGAAACTCCCTCCAACCGGGGTCCAACATCCAACTCTCCTTTCCTTCTTCTTACATTTTTCCAAACGCTTCATCTGTTCCCTTCCTCCCACCGGCGACTGAATCATGCCTCCACGACGACAATTGAACTTGTCATCAACCTCTAAGATCGACGACGCTGCAATCCATCGGTCAAGTAAAAGAGGCTATTTTTTATTTCTTTTACAAAGATCTTAAAAAATACAATCTAAAGAATTTTTTTGGAAAAAAAATATAGTTTAAAGAAGCATAAATATCAAGCATTATTCTCAAAATTTCAAGAAATCACATTTTTACTTCAAAATTTGTGTTTTTTTTTTCCAATTTTTTTAGGTTTTTTTTTTTCTTCAAATTGGCGGTATGTTCAACCTTACTAGGCTAAACTCTTTTATGTCTCTGAATTTTTTTCTAATCTTTTTTATTTTTTTAATTCATTAAATATTTCAAAATATTTATTTATTTATTTTTCAAATTATATAGTTAAACTTTATTTAAAGCTTATAGACAACAAATTCTTTTTAAGATTTTTTTTTATTTAATGCCTCTAGACACCATTCTAACATCTGATTATTGGCATATGATAGATATGGAGGCCGGTCATTCACGAGTGGCACCGACCGCATCTGAGAGACGAAGCAGGGTTAAAGACCGCTCTTGAGTTTGGGGAAAGGCGTCTCATGTGACTACCGAGCATTCTGTCATAGACTCGGTAGTGGGTGAGAGTATACCTATTGTGGAGCCAGCGACGGTGTCTCTGCCGTCACTGACCCTCAGTGTTCCTAGAGCTCTAGAGGACTCCACCTTACTAGATAGCTATTCCATGCATGTCATCTCATTGGTATGGCAATAAGGGGTATTTATTTGTGTATTTTATGTATTTACGTATTTATTTGTGTTATTTCATACTTGCATATTATGCTAACATTGTTTCTTTCTTTTGCTGAAGCATGACCCGCTAAAATGCATTAGCCACGCAAACAAGATTGATGAGTGATAGGTAGAGGTCGAGGCTGTCCAGAACTCTATGTTTATGGAGTTGGTGCAGTAGTCTAGTCTATATCCATTAGTGCATGCATCATACCGGTTTGTTAACCTGGTAGTCATCTCCACCTTTGTTGAGCATTGGTACCCTAAAACCAACACATTCCACATGCCATTTGGGGAGCTAATGATCACACCTGACAATGTCTACACTCTACTTATGATTCTAGTGACAGGGACTCCCATCTAGGTTGAGCTAACTCGGTTATCTAGTGGAGAGGTTAAGACACTACTGACCGAAAAATTGGGGGTCATGGTGGAGGAAGCACATGCGGAGTTGGATAGGACACATGGTTAGACAGTGAGGATGAAGTGGTTGAGGCTTAGATTTTTAGGGGTTACTGATGTCTGGAGTGATGATGAGATTGTATATAGTGCTAGGGGTTATTTGTTGTATATTTTGGGGTGTACGCTGTTTGTTGACAAGACGTGTACATTAATATCCATTTGTTTTCTTGAGTTGCTACGGGACCTGGATAAGTTCCATACAAACTCGCATGGGGTGCTAGAGCATTGACTTATATTTATCGTTAACTCGGGATTGTTAGCCGGATTTAGGTCAAATAGTTGACAGATTATGTTACATTGCTCAAGAGATGGATTAATAAGCACTTTCGTCCCTTAGAGCCATATCGTAATATGGACTACCTAGATAACCAGCCACACATGCAACGTTGGAGGCCACGTAAGGAGAGGGGGTCCCTTAGGAACAATTTGAGGGCTTTACGAAAGACTATTAATGCATGGGTGATCCATGAAGTATTGTTACTTATTTTTTAACATTTTTAATATGTTATTGATGTATATCTTGGTACATGTTGATAGTATATGACAATACTTACTATTTTAACATACATTTTATCTAGTTTGTGCATGTAAGATGGACACCATACACTAATTACAAGGAACACCATGCATTCCAAGACATTGCATACTTTCATGAGTTATTGAGGTGTCTGGAGATCATGGAGCTCTACCATCCCATGTGCATCCTACAACAGTTTAGACTACGCTAGGTCATCTCCCTACTCCCATAGCCCTTATTCGAGGTATTCGGGGTGCGTTCGCTATCATGTATCGGCCGGTAAACACATGGTTGGAGCAGTTCTGGGAGGTGTGAGAGAGCCACGTGCTATCTAATGTGCATAGATTTATGCCATCCGTGTACCCTTCCGAGTGTGCCACCGATTATATGGAGTGATATCAGCGTGTGTCTCATATACACATGCAAAATCCATTATCGATCTAGCGGTGCACCCTGACCACCAATGCAGGGTACCATATATGTCAATACTGTCATCCAAGTATATCATTTAATTTTTGCATGTCTATGTTAATTACCTTTTTATTCGTTTAGAATGTATTCATCCTAAACATTTTGGTATGTTTTATTTTAGGGCAATGAGCATTCATTACAGAATATTCAGTCTTTTATGGATGGCGGTATCAATGATTGATTGGTCAGTACGCTGCGACGTGTATGGCAGGTTTTACGATGTGGCATCAACACCGCATCCCTAGATTCCCATGCCCCATCTTTGTTGGTTGCACAACATCCATTGACACCCCGTTCCCCATAGGCTACACCTCCTTCTTGTAGTGTTTCATAGGCCCCACCTCCTACCAGTGCTCCACAAGCCCCACCTCCCGTCAGTGCTCCACAAGCACTACCTCCTCCCAGTGCTCCACAAGCCCCACCTCCTGCTGGTGCTCCATAGGTCCCACCTCCTCCTAGTGCTCCACAGGCACCACCTCCTACTGGTGCTCCATAGGCCCCACCTCCTCCTAGTGCTCCATAGGCACCACCTCCTCCCATTGATCCACAGGTCCCACCTCCTCTTAGTGATCCACAGGCACCCCCTCCTCTCAATGCTTCACAGACACCACCTATTACTACTACTTCTCCACAAGCCCCACTTGCTATTAGTGGCACCTATACGCCGAAGAGGCGTCGCGAGAGATGACCCCATCTGTGGATGCTTACTATTTTTTTGTATTGTACAGGGGATGACCCTTAGATACTTTGTACTCCATTATATTTTGTACTCCATTATATGATCACATGTACTGAAACACCTTTTATGTAATGAACACTTGTTTTCTTTATCTTAATTCTACTACAAAACATCTTGTATTTATTCATTTTCGATTGAAATCAATGGCCTTAAACAAGTAAAAAATGATAACAAAATAATAAAAACTTTCAAATTTACTACTACTCAACCAATGGAGTATCAAGTGAAATGGAAGCTCCCAAGTAAAAAAAAAAAACTTCAAGTTTTGGAATTTTTTTTTTGCTTAAGCCTGTTCAGCGTCTGTCAGCACCCAATTTTGGCCCAGGGTCCAAAGGCTTCTTTCAATGGGCAACACCAACTCTCTAGAATTGACCTTAGACATCTTAGGAAACCAAAGTGGTTAGACAAACCTCCCCTTTGTAGGCCATCCCCATTATTTCCTAATTTGGCACTCTAAGCCTTGATTTTTCTCTAAGATCTTTGTTGGATCCACTTTCCTCATCTTCCTATTTCATAGTTTTCTGAAGGGTTGTCCCAAGTTTCGGTCACATCTACATTAAAATTTATAATTTTACCCTTCATCAAAGGTGGACCACTAAATTTAATCATACAATCATTGGATGGCCAATCAAATGTCATGGATGTGTTCAGAGCAGTTCAAAACCCAGAAATGGAGTGTTTGATCAACAAATTCTGTCATATCATGTTTCAGTGAATCTTGACTCTTGATTTAGAATCTTTCAAAATCTAATCAAAATACACCCTAAATGATTAATTTGACATCATTGATGCATTCAGAATGTCCCAAATCTATGAAATGGAGTGTTTGATCATCAAAATCCATTGTTTTGAGTTTCAACGAATCTTGACCATCAATTTGGAATCTTTTAAAATTTGAGAAAAATACACATTGAATGATCAATCAAACACCATAGATGGTTCGGGCATGCTTCAAAACTTTAGGGTACCGATCATAACTTTCAAAGCCCATTCCAAAATCCACCATCACATCATATCAAATAATGACCATCCGATCATATACTTTAAGTTTCAAATTCAAAATTGGACCTTACCATGGAAATCAGCACCATCTATTTATCCAAGGGAGTGGATCCGATTGAACTAATAATTTTGGATCAATAAATTCTCACATGGGTCCATCAAGTTACGGTATCCTCCAACACATAAGAACAAGTCCATTTTCATGACAAGTGGCACAATCTCATACAATAATATAAAGTCAAAGAAAAATCAAATCAAATAAAAATTAGATCATAATAGAATCATATTCTGTATTTTTTTGCATTGCATTGCATTGATTTGATTCCATAAGAAAACCAATCACAACCAAACCATAGCCATTTGTTTGTCTCATCTAGCCTATCT
>JAOXJP010155261.1:0-13020 GCA_025762735.1 Platanus orientalis
GGCCCGAGTGCCGAACCACTATAAACATTGTGTTGTGTGTATTCTTGTGGTGTGTGAATTGTCTCTTCTCTATATTTTCATGGCATGTCTATCATCTCATATATGATCTTTCACATTTGCAATTAAGTGGAAACATAAAGTAATTGAAAGATCAATAACACAAATTGCCATTGCATTGCATGTGAATTTAGAATAATTGAAGCAACTTATAAGTGCATTAAAATTTCACATACTACAACAAACATCTTGAAAAGGATTTTTTAATTGGGGGTAAATTAAAAAGAATTTTCATATATCATATTCACCCCCCTCTAGGATAGAACCAGACTTTCAGATTCGACCTTATTCAAATAAAAGCAAGGAACTAGAGTTACGAAGTCACTTAGTACCTGCCAAAGGAAGAAATGGCCTATGAAAGCCTGCTTCTATAAATATTTCAAGAAAACTCGGAATGAACGGTACAAATGAATTCTAGAGAAAAACAGTTGTAGGATAGGTTATAACAAGAATCTGGGCCTAAGTGGCCGAGACAGGACTGCTAATGCCAGAAGACAACAGCGAAGAGAATTTGGTGTACATGGCCGAATGTGTACTTAAGGATGAGCAACAGAAGCAATAAGGACAAAAAATCGGGCTCAAGGAACTCTCCTTGACCCTAGTAAAGATGAATGACATAACAGGTGATGTACAAAACCCCTTGGAAGAAATTAGTCTAGGAATGAAGGAAAAAACCTCGGTTAGTATATGTTAGTGGCCTTCTGGATGAAGAGTACAAGGCTAAAGTTATCAAGTTATTGGCAAAATGTGCAAATTGCTTTGCCTAGAGCTATGAAGAAATGCATGGCCTTAATAGAAACCTGGTTGAACATCGGTTTCCAGTCAAAGAAAGTTTTCATCCTTTCAAACAACCAACAAGGTGGATGTCCTAGGAGGTGACCGAGAAGATAAGGGAAGAAATCAATAAGCTTATCTAGCCAACAAGGTACATAGAATGGATTTTGAATAGATTTTTAGTCCTCAAGAAGAATGGTAAATTAAGAATTTGTATAGACTCACAATTTGAATACAGCCACATTGAAAGATGAGTACCTAATGTCAATTGTCAACCTATTGGTTGATTCGGCAACAAGGCATAGAATACTCTCTTTTATGGATGGCCACTTTAAATATAATCAAATATTCATTGTCGAGGAAGATGTACACAAAACATCTTTCAAATGTCCATGGACTTTGGGTACGTATACTTGGGTGGTAATGTTGTTTGAGCTAAAAAAACACTTGGGCAACGTAACAAAGGGCCATGAATGTCACCTTTCATGATATGATCGGTAGACATATGAAAATTTATATAAATGATGTAGTGGTGAAATCCTAAAGTGAGGAAAAGTATCTAGGTGAATTAAGAACCTCGTTTGAAAAAATGAGGATCCATAAGGTAAAAATAAACCCTTTGAAATGTGTATTTGTGGTTTTGGCTAGAAATCTCCTAGGATTCCTTGTCCATCAATGAGGAATCGAGGTAAACCAAAACAAAATAAAAGACATTCAGAAGGCCCAACCACCAAAGACTAAACAAGAACTTCAAATATTTCTTGGTCAAATTAAATTTTTAAGTAAGTTTATCTCTAATTCAATAGGAAAAGGTCAACAGTTTTTTACATTATTAAGGCTTCAATCAAGGCTGCAATTCAAGTGGACTAAGGAGCATAAGCAGGATTTTGATGCTATAAAAAGTTGTCTAAGCAAGCCGCCAGTACTGGTACCGCCACAAAAGGATAAACCATTGCGGCTCTATGTTTTGGTTGGGAAAAATTCAATAGGGACCTAGTTAGCCCAAGATGATGACCAAAAAGAGCAAGCGGGGTATCATTTAAGTAGGATTTTAAATTAAATGGAGATTAAATACTCTCTTATTATAAACTTTGTTTGTCTTTGTACTTGCAGCTATGAAATCAAGGCATATCTTTTAGCCCATAATTTTTTTATTAATAGCCAAAACTAATTCGATTAGATACATGCTTTCTAGGCAATTCCTAAGGGGGAGGATCGAAAAGTGGATGTTAGTATTATCAAAATACTATTTATAGTTTATTCCCCAAAAAGCAATCAAGGGACAAGCTTTGGCCGATCACCAATCACAAGTTGATGACCTGACCATTAAATAGGACGATGAAATATCTGAGTTAAATATTGTTCCTTGGCAACTCAAATTTAATGGGTCAAGAACAGAAAAGGCCTCAGGAACCAAGATTGTACTCACCTCCCAACCCAACACAGAAGTAGATATTCGTTTTAATTGGATTTTGAATGTACCAATAATCAAGTTGAATATGAGGCCTTGATCATCGATCAAGAAATATTGCTCTAATTGGAAGTGAGGAGCGTTAATATCAAAGGTGATTCCCAACTAATTGTCAAGCAATTGACTGGGGATTATAAATGTTCTAGTTAGGCGTTGGCACTATATTTCCCGGTTTCCATGCAACTAATGGATTTCTTTGATGATATGGACAATTTTTTTCCTTAGAGAAAAAAATCACTTGGCTAATGACATGGCACAAATGACATCAGAGATAAAAATCCTAGAAGGTCTAAACCAATGGATAGTAGAGATCCAATGGAGAACCTTGTCGTCGATCAGTTCCAGAGGTTTGCTACCAAAAATCCTGGTGATAAAACCCAACATATATGACTGGTGAGCTCCTATCATACTATATTTGAGTAACCCATCCCCTAGGATGGACCAAAAAATTACAAAGATGGCAATGAATTATGTGATTTTAGAAAATGAACTCTAGAAAATGATATAATGGACTACTACTAAGATGCCTCATAGAGGAAGAAGCAAAAGAAGTAACAGTCTAAGCTCATCAAGGCCTGTGTGGTGCACATCAGGCCAGTGTGAAAATGAGATGATTGCATAAGGCATACCAAAAGGTGTGCACATTGTCAGAAGCATAGTCGAGTTCAAAGGGTCCCTACACAACACCTCCACCTAATTATTAAACCATAGCCATTTCGAGTTTGGGCCATGGATTTAATAGGGAAATCTACCTACCATCCTCTAAGAAACACACTTATATAATAGTTGCTACTAACTATTTTACAAAGTGGATAGATGCTAAGGCTTACCAAAATGTGGATCATCATGATGTGATCAAATTCATTAAGGAAATGATTATTTCTCATTTCGGTATGCTAAAGTCAATTATAGATCATTTTTTCCAATCAACACATGAAAGAGTTTGCACATGAATATGGAATCTAATTATTGTACTATACCCCATATTATGCTCAAGCTAATAGGCAAGCCAAGTCATTCAATAAGATTGTCAAAGACCTCATTAGAAATTCAATAGGGTAGTACCCCCAACTGTGGCATGAGTTATTGCCACAAATGTTATGGACGTACAACTCTACTTGTCAAACTAGCACAGGGGTTAGTCCATAAACACTAACTTATGACCATGATGTTCTCCCTATGGAGATTGTAGTTCCTTCATTAAGGATTGCATTTCAATCTGGATTAACACCTGAGGAGTTTAATGAGGTGATGATGATTGAATTGGAAATATGGAAGAAACTAGGTTGAGAACCCTTGATGGACTACAAGTCCATAAGTAGAAAGTAGCTAGGTCCTATGACAAAAGGGTCAGGTCCAAGACCTTTAGTCAAGGAGATCTAGTTTGGAAGACCATTTTGCCAATAGGTCACAAGGATCATATTTATAGAAAGTTGTCCCCCACATGGGAGGGGCCCTTCAAAGTAAAGAAAGTACTAAAGGGATGGGCTTGTGTCTTAGAAAGCTTAGACCAAAGAAGTCTAGCGAAAACAATAAACCAATAATATTTGAAAAAATATTATCTCACTATGTGGGAGGCCATAAGAACTGAATAAAAATAAAAAAACAAAAACAAAATAAGGTCAATGGAATTTCATTTGAAAAATAAAAAGCTTATAAAATTGACCATGAAATCTAATTCAACCAAGATTGGGTGAAGAAACGCAAAATGAGTAAGAGCATGAACTTTAGGTTTAAGGAGGAGCAAGCCAAAATATCTCTAGAAAGCTATTGGCAATGTTATCCCATAAAACCAAGATATCATGCCTTTTATTAGTTGCAAGCAGCCAATGAGTCTTTCATAATTTCCCTAGAGCCTTCATGTTCTCAAATGTTTATAAAAGAACCTTTGAACAGTCTAGAGCAGAGTGGACCTTGTTGGAAGATTCCTTGGCAGCCTCTTGGTCAGCATAAAAGCCTCACGTTAATTCCTATTAGTGTGCAGTCGATTCTACATCTTTGCTTTGAGGGCTTAGAACTTAGCATCCACCTTTGTGATTGACTCTTAAGTTCCCTTGATTTTTTCCTCCAAAGGAGCCAAAATTACACGATCAACAGCGCACTAGAACTTAAGTGTTAAAATATGAGCCTGGAGATGCTCCTGTGAACTGAAGAAAGCATCCACTTCTGCAATAATTCGGTTTGATTATGCATACTCCCCAGTAAAGTGATTGACAGATAGGTTGTTCCTCAAACAAACCAAACTGATGGCCAAATTGACTAAGGCTTAGACAAATGGATGGATAAAATGGTCATAAGGAAAAGTGATGGAGGCTCCACCATGACTCAAACTTTGGCAAATTCATCCAGAGAAGGGATGGTTTCCTTTAGGGGAGATCTATCCAGCATCTCTTCAAGATGGTTAAAAAAGTATGCTATGTCCTCACCAAGGAAGATAGGAGAGGAACCAACTAAAGGTGTGCCAATTTTGACTGATGAAGCACTGGACAGACAAGATTTAGCTCGAACATCACCTTGGGAGGACTGGGTTCTCTACTAATAGTATCAGCCGCATCTAGAATAACAACTTTTGGTTGAGAGCCTAAATCGATAGGCTAAGGAAAATCTTTGCTCTGCTCCACACCCACAGAGTGTGATGACTTTTGTTCATCAGAGGAGGGAAAATGGTCATATAGAGGGGTCTTGGTTAGCTAGCCGATAGTGGAGGAAAGTCTTCATCAACCCGTCATTTTTATTTTTATAATCACAGAAAGAAGAGGCAAATCTCCCTTCCCTTCTCTCGTTGTTGTGTCCATTTCTTTCACTTCTTCTATTTCTTTTGTTTCTTCTTCTTCTTTGAAGGGTTCTTCATCTCCTTTTCCACTTCTTTCTTTCTCGAACAATTTTCTTTCAACCACTGGCTCTTCACTTTGATCTGAAAGACCTGCTGATTCTTCTGTCTATTTTTGTTTCTTTTTATTTTTCCTTAGAATGGTATTCTTCATCTTAAACACATTCTTTTTCTTCTTCAAGATCCACTAATGGAGTCTTGTTAATCAACTTCTTAGGTTTATATGTCGGATCATAGATCACTTCTTTGATCATATAGGAAGTGGAAATTAACTTCTTTTTAGAGTAGGTTTTTAAAGAGGTTGTTGTTAGTGTGCTAATAAAATTTGATGAAGAAGACTCTATGATCCAAAAAACTTAAAAGAATTAGGAACCGGCTAGGCTAGTGGTAATGAAAAGAGGAGGAAGGATAATACCTTTTAGATTGGTAGGTTTTTCGACTGATGACTTAGCAAATTTCTTAGCCAAATCATGAGTAGCCTTTGCAGTCTTGTAGGAGATGGATTTTCCATAACCCCTAGTACATGTAGAAGTGCCTACAATCTCAGTAGTTAGAAGGGAAAGATACATTTGTCTAGCCAGGGGTAGTTTTTAGCATGGCCTACCAACTCCTCTAAAACAAGGAAGGAATTATTCTTCGAATCACCAGGGAGAAGCTTAATAAAGAGTCCAACAAAATCCTTCAGGATTAGGATGGTGTTAAATATGCCCCCACGAGTTTTGAAAGGCAGCCAAAAAATAAGGGTTATGAAGCATTTGATTCAATGAGAAGTCTGCTTGGGCAAACCGATATTTTTCTATCACTAATTTCACTATGGTTTCTCCTCTCTCTCCCTGAAGGACAGCACAATGAAAAGGGGGAAATTAAGAGTCTAAGAAGCTAGAGGTGTGGAAATGCAATGGTGAAAACCGAATTGTCTACTAAACTATTGGGGGATGTACACTTTCAACTCTTGGGTTATTGTCAAACTAGCTACCAAAATGAAGGTCCCAAGGAAGAAGGAAGTTGGCTCCCATGTTCTTTTTGAAATTTCTAGTCAAGTTATAAAATAATCCTAGAGGGGAAGTGAATAGGACTATACCCAATTTTTAATTTTAATTAACCAAATGTATTAACTCCCTCTAAGTTCACACCCCTTAGTGAAATTTTCAAGTGATTGTAAATATGCATGATACGATTTCTTCACTTAAGGTTTGGAGTACATAATTAGTATGATAAGAAAATTTAATTCATAGTAATTAAATTTATCAATTTAATGATGCAACGCACATGCACATAAAATTAAAGACATAATGCACACACCATAATGTACACAGACGTTTATAGTGGTTTGGTACTATGGACCTACATCCACTTTCAAAAAGTTTGTGATAAAGCCTATAAATTTTTATTAATAGTATGCAACTATTGTAGGAAAATTTACAAACCCACTCAACAATGTAATTAAAAAAATCATAATTACACGATACTACGCTTGGTAACTAGCAAAGGTAAGACTAATATTCACCTATAGTGACTTTGGCAAAAGTAAAGTATGCCTCTCGTGACTTTGGCAGAAGCACGAATTAGATCAAATAGATTGAGATAAAAATCTCTTCAGTAATGCCTCTACAATAGGCGAATTTTGTAATTGTGGTCACAGATTAATGCCCCTTATTTTTTGTAAAGAGATTAGTGCCTCTAACAATAGGAAAATTTAACTATAAGGTCCACAAAGTTATGCCTCTAGAAATATGTTGATTTATCTATTTAATACATAATTTAATGCCTTTAATTAGGCAAAAATTACTATAGAATCAAATAAACTCCAAAGATTCAAAAGATAAACATTACCTCTTGATGGCTCTTGCTCTCGCAACTTTTTGCAATAGGATTCTATGCTTGGAATCCTAATTGATACTTGTATGAGATTTTCTAATGAGAATCAATTTAGAGTGTGGTGAAGAAGCCTCATGAATGATATACCAATATGCTTTGATATCAAGAGAGCCTTCTCTCTTTACTAATGGTGTTTAGTGGCCAGGGTTTTCAATAATAATCTTCTTAACACCCCTTAATGACCTAATATTATTTATAGAGGGATGAAACTCTCTCACGAATCAATTCAAATGGTCAAAAATCTAAAATCTTTTCTTTTGGGTGCATATTATTTTTCCAAATTTTTTGCCTCAGATCGGTCTGTCATCTCACTGCCTACACAGTCTGGGATCCTGAGACCTCTTGGATCGGTCTAATGGTCTTCTCGGATTGGTCCAAAGTTTCTCTGTTTTCATAGAGTGAACTCCCGATACCACATGGATCGGTCGGATGCCTCCCAAATCAATCCTATGACCTTGTTTCTATTGTTGTGAACTTTTTTAAGTACATGTATAGGTCTATGAGACCCTTCTTTAAGGCTCAAGTCAGGTTCAAATTATCCCAACCTAGGTTTAGGTTTGGTTTTTAAGCATACTTACCACTTTTACATAGATTTTACCTTTTGAGTGCTTCTTGTGGCTTTGAATGCTTCTAGTTGAATCTCGAGCACTTGGCTCCTGTCTTGTGTGGTCTTCTGGTCTTGAATGTATTTTTTCTTTCTCAAATTCCATAATCAACCACCTAGACTCTATCATGAATTTCAATATATTACAATGTATATATGCCATGAACACTGACCTACTATTCCATGTATTTTCTCATGGAATGGAATTGACAACCTCAACTACACATAGCATTTACAATCTCCCATTTTGGTAATTACATGATAAAGCTCTATAAAACACAAGGATAAATTGGAGTACAAAATAAATTAACAATAACAATTACAAACTTTATAACCAACACATCTTCATTGATTGATGTAGTTTGCTCTCTTAAGATGTGATGTGTCCTGTTTCCCTGAAACACACTAAACAAATACCCTTCTCATGAATTTTAACCAAGTCAGGTGTGAGTGACAAATAATATAGAAAATATGTCAATGAAACGCACACAACAACCATACAAGCATGCAATGCATCATAAAACAATGCAATTTCTTTTAAATTTTCATTTTCATTTTCATTTTCTCATTTGCTTAAAATATTTAAATAATTTGACTATACTTTCCCCCTTTGTTTGTACTCTCCCCCTTTATCCATGCTATAACTTTTCTCCCCCTTTTTGTCATGAATTGGCAAGGGTAAAAAGTCATTACTAAACGTTGGCCAAATTGTACATCATGCATTTAGTTGATGTAAGATTTAACAACATGTATAGATGTACATGGCTTAAAGGATAGGAAAACTCACATAAGAAAATCAGTAATTTCACTGAAAATTGGAAGTATTACAAGTAATCACTGATTTTCAAACCAAAATGAAATGTCATTACATGATTAAACTTTCAATACAATGACATTCAAAATAAGTTTGTGCTCATAGTGGCACAAGTACATCAATTACATAAAGAAAATAAAAAATCTAACTAAATGACTCATCATCCTCGTCTATTTCCCACTCACTATCTTCACTCAGATGGAGAGGATAGGTAAGTGAGAGCAGTGAAGTCTACACTCTCTCATAATCAAAATAATTCTTGACCATATGATCCTCCAAATGGTTAGCCTGATAGCCTTCCACTGCTCCATCTTGTTTAATTTCTTGACCACCCTCTTCTGATTTTTCTCCAATCGATTCGGTCCATCCATTAAGGCTTGAAACATCTGCTTAACTAAGAATGGGGTAGTAGAAGGAGCAATTTGAGATAAAGGAGTTGTTGAAGGTGGTGGTGCAGCTACTATGAGGTGGAAGGAGCCTCATAGGAAGCTCGTGCAATAGCCTTCTCTTGCACCCTCCTACGCACAATAGAAAGATTGATGGAAGTTCCTTGCTTCAAGATTCTTCCACTTGGCAAAAAATTTTCTCCACATACCTCCATGATGTATGTAATCATTATACTATAGGGCAATCCCTTGGTCGCACTCGCCAATCTGGATTCTGTAATGATCATGTAACACAGAATTGTGGGAATGTCCACCGGCTTCCCTACCAAGATTTTGTACACAACATGGACCATATTGTTTGGCATGTTCACTTTGTGTGATGTGCGAAAGAGATTGTAGGAGAAAATTTGACAGAGGAATCGAGCCAAAAGCATGCACTAGGTCTAGTTCTTTTCCTTGTTAAGATCCTTCGGTGGAAAGTCCACAACATCAAAATCTTGATAATCAATCCCTAGAATACTAGCAATAATATTCGTATCAAGATCCATGTGAACCCCATAGACTTTTGTCTTAAAAGATAGGGTCTCTAGATCAGAAGAATGAAGATTGGAGTAGAAGATTTGAACTACGTCTTCTTGTACTTCTCCTTAAATCTTCATAAGGATTTCCCAACCCCCTTCCATCAAGGTGATTCCCATAATCACCTCATGTAACACTCATGATTTGACAAATCTTTCAACGAACACCGATCTCTTTGAGAAAGAGTTTATGTAATCGTCAAAGCTCTTCTTGTTCCAGAATGGGCCATGGTATCCATCTTCCTTGTTCCTACTTCTTTTTGGTCCTTTCACTACAGTTAGATTTGGTTCCATAGAGAGAAAATAATGAAATTTACAAAGATTTTGCACAAAAATGTGGGTGGATTTGTGAAAGAAACAATTCTCTAGGGTTTTAGGGCTAAAAAAATGCAAGGAATAAGCAAAAATGAAGTTTTGGAGTTTAAAAACTGACTGGGGATTCGTATTCTTCGAATCCGCTCAGATCGGATCGATTTGTTACAGTTGAACCAATCCAATGCAAACCGATCCAACAAGTGTCAGATCACTCCAACCGGTCCAATTTTGACTATTTTGTCTTATCGGTTCCTTACTTCCTTGTCTAGCCTGTGAAACCCCATAAATTGATGTTATGTACCTTCTTTGATTAGTATTTGATCCCTTCATAGGTTTGTACCATTAAGAGTTGGTTAGAAAACTCATACCATTTCACACATACCTATTGAGCATCTTAAGTGTTCAAATATTTTTGCATCAAGAGGTTTTTGTGAAAATGTCAATCAGCTAGTGTTCTATTTCAACATATTCCAAAGAAATTATTTTCTCTTTAACCAAGTCTCAAATAAAATGATGTCTAATGTCAATGTGCTTAGTTCTAGAATGTTGAATGGGGTTTTTAAAAATTTGGATTGCACTAGAGTTGTTTAAGAATAAATTCAGTCTTTCAACATTTGTTTCATCCAAAGAAGTTGAGTGCAATCACTACCCACTACAATGTATTCTACCTCAATAAAAGATAGAGATATAGAATTTTGTTTCTTACTATGTCAAACAACTAGGCAATTCCTGATGTAAAAGCAGCATTTACTTGTGATTTTCCAATCATCAACATTACTGGCTCAATCCGCATCTAAATAACCAACAATAACATTAGTGGTATCAAATGGGTATCAAAGGCTATGTTGATTGTCCCGTAAATGTACCTAATTATTATTTTAGTTACTTTAAAATGTGATTCTTTAAGAGAAATTCGGTACCTAGCACAAGCTCTTACACTAAAGGCTACGTCTGGTCTACTAGTTGCCAAGTAGAGTAGACTCCCTATCATACTCCTATGGAGTTTAGGGGTCACAACTACTCTAATTGGGTCATTAGTGATCTTGTCACTAGTACTAATTAGAGTTTTAAATGGTTTGGAATCCTTAAGACCAAATTTTGATACTAACTCTTTAGCAAACTTAGACTGGTATTCAAATATTTCATCATTTCTTTGTCTAATTTGAAGTCCAAGAAAGAATCTTAGCTCACCTTCCATACTTATCTCAAATTTAGATTTCATGGTTTGGGCAAACTCATGAGGCATATCTTCACCTGTTAACCCAAAAATAATATCATCAGCATAGATCTGAACAATGAGTAGACCATCCTTCTTTTGAATAAAGAGAGTTTTGTCAACATCCCATTTAGAAATGCACTTTTAACATCCATTTGAAATAATTTGAATTTCAAAGCACAAGCAATGGACAATAGAATCCTTGTTGATTCTAACCGAGCAATAGGAGCGAATGGTTTCTCAAAGTCTATTCCTTCAATGTAAGCATAGCCATTTGCCACTAATCTCACCATATTCCTACGACAATACCATGCTCATCAATTTTATTTTTGAAGATCCATTTAGTACTAGTCACATTTTTATCTTTGGGTCTCTCCATAAGGTATCAAACATCATTTCAAACAAATTGATTTAGCTCATCTTCCATGGAAATTAACCAATCAGGATCCTCAAAAGGCTCCATGACTCTTTTAGGTTCAATCTTAAAGGTGAAACACAAGTGACTGATAATGTTCTCAATTTGTTTTCTTGTTTTCAAACTAGCATTTGGATCTCATATAATTTCATTATTAGTGTGTGTAACATCCTGTATTATGCTTAAATGGTAAAAAGGCAATTTGACACATGTAAGGGGTAAAATTTTAATTTAACATGTTTAGACAGACCTTAGAGTGGTTAAGAAAACCTTTGGACCAAGTTAACAGTGTAGAGCCCAAGTTCTACCTTGAACCGATTGATTTCAAAAACTGCCCCAAGTATGTTTTGTGGTAACTTCACATGAAAATCTGTAGAAATCCCAAAATAACTGGGGACGATCCATATATGTTTAGAAATATCTTGGAGTCTACTTTCTAACAAAATAAACAGTTCACAAATAGGAGTCTCCTAGTGGAAGTTATGTCCATTTTCCCGCAAGGTATCAATGCTGATAGGCCAGTAGAATTGGGGTAACTTCTTGGGCCCACCAATACCAATTACGAGGGAATTTTGGTACAATACATATACCCCTATAAATCTCTTAAAGTCTAGTTTCCAACCCAATAAACAGTTTGTAAAAAGGAGTTTTCAAGAGGAAGTTATGGTCATTTTAGTGTGAAGGGGTTAAATTTGGAAAAGCCACTCGGATGGATTTGGATCTATCTGACCCATCCAGATCCATCCAGCTGGAATGATCCAGATCCAATCTTGTTGGATTGATCCAAACTTAGCGGATCAATCTGGCCTTACGGTGTTTTTACAAAAAAAAAAGACCCGAAACATGTCAGATCGATCTGGATTCGACCCAATTTTCATTAATTTTTTGAAGCCAAATTCGAATTTTATTCATTTTGGGGAGTGTGGCACCCTCCCAACTCAAACCGAAACCTATAAATATGATAAAGATATCCTAATGACCGCATTTTACACCAAAAGAGAAAGAGTTAGAGAAGTTTAAGGAAAATTTAGGAGGTAAGTGTGGGACTTCTTTCCCAATTGGGTAAGTTCTTTTCCAACTTTGAAAATAGGCTAGAATAAGTGTTTTTCTCCCTAGATCTACCTTAAGTAAGCATGAATTTCTATTTCTTCACCTTAGCTTATGTATTCTAACCATGAAAAATTTTGTTTGCTCTTAGAGAAAGGAAGAGCATCAAAAGGGAAGTAAGTTGTGGAGGAAGATCATCTTAGAAGCTAAGGTTTGAACTAGTTGATGAGTGGATATGCAATTTATGTTCACTTTTATTTTCTAGGTTCATAGATTTGTGTAAAATGATATTAAATTTGGTGGTTTTATGTCTATTCCTTGAGAACATGATTATTTCCTTATGTAAAACCTTGATTTTATGGATTGTGTGAGTGAATATGTTGTTTATACACATTCTCCTTTTCTAGGACCTTAGAAATGTGATTTTCCCTCCTTTCTTATGAAGATTTATGGGTTTCAATCTCTATATGGATGGTTTATGAGTGGATATACATTTTATACTACACCGTCTCTTTCTAGGTTCTTAGAAATATGATTCTACTTGATATGTGTTAAGATTTGTTCATTAACCCTTATGGAAATTAGTTGTGTGAATAGATGAGCTCTATGTGCATGATTTTCCTCTTCCTAGAACC
>JAOXJP010155272.1:0-13020 GCA_025762735.1 Platanus orientalis
CTTCAACTTGTATTGTCTCACTTCGCCTCACTGGTGCAGTCATTGGTCTTCGTTGCACATGCCCAAACCATCTTAATTGACTTTCCCTCATTTTATCACCTATTGGTGCTACACCTAAGCTCCCACAAATGGATTCATTCCTAATTTATCCTTTCTAGTCTTGCCTCTCATCCATCTCAACATCCTCATTTCAGCCACACTCATTTTATGTACATGTTTTTGCTCTTAACAATCAAATTTAAATTACAGTGAATAACAATAATGAATTCTTTTGGCCACATAGCTGTGATCAATTGGGTGGAAGATTACTATAGATCGATAATGGTGTGGCAAATTTTTGTGAAGGTTTGGTGGGTTCTCATGGATAAAAATGACAAACCATTTAGTAAATAAGGTCTGCTGGTTGGATGTATTGATCACTGGTTTCTAGTAACTTTTATTCTTTGGTTGTTTTTTTTTTTTCTTTATTTTTAATTTTAATTTTTTTTGTTATTAGGTTACTATATATTTACCTTCATGCATGCTGTTCAGATTGATGACACGGTGCGTTTAATGGAGATCATAAAGCAAGCAGCCAGAGAAGGTGCAATGCTTGTCTACACTCTAGCTGACCTCTCCATGGCTGAGTCAGCCAAGCAAGCCTGTCAGCTATGGGGTGTTCCATCCACCGATATACTGGGACCCATCACGGAGGCTATCTCATCCCATATTGGTGTTTCCCCATCTGGCATTCCTCGCTGGGCTCCAGGACGGAAAGTTCCCCTCGGGGAGGATTACTTCAAACGAATTGAAGCCATTGATTTCACCATTAAGCAAGATGACGGGGCTCAACCCCAAAACCTGCACAAAGCTGACATCGTCCTTGCTGGAGTTTCTCGTACTGGGAAGACACCATTGTCAATATACCTTGCGCAAAAGGGATATAAAGTGGCTAATGTTCCCATTGTTTTGGGTGTGGAATTGCCAAAACCTCTCTTTGAGATGGAGCCAGAGAAAGTTTTTGGGTTGACTATAAATCCTGCAATCTTGCAAACAATTAGAAGAGCAAGAGCAAAGAGTCTAGGCTTCAATGACCAAGCGAGGAGTAACTATTCGGAGATGGATTATGTGAGAGAAGAGTTGGAGTCTGCTAGTAGGGTTTTTGCCCAAAATCCGATGTGGCCGGTGATTGGTAAGCAAAATAAGCTATCTTTTGCAGAATTATGTGCCTTTCTTTTTTATGGTATCTTCTTTTGTCTCTACAGTATGGAGAAATCACGAGTGCTATGTTTTGAATCTAAACAGAGATGAGATGTTCTGTAGTACTTTCAAATACATTGACACTGTCTGCTGAAAAAGAGCTAAGGGAACATGAGACATGACCATGCATTAACCTGAACTTTTCAGCAAACATATCCTCTTGAATTGACTGAGTTCAAATTCACATAAATCGAGCAATCCTAACTGCCTGACTGTGGATCCCCCCCCCCTTTTTTTTTTTCCTGTCTTAGCTATCCAAGCTTAGCTCCATATCAAAGTTAAGATCCTGTAATTGGGATGGCCTCTTGGCTGTACCTCACCCAAGAAGTTCTGGCTTAATGGTGTTGATTGATGCAATGTTGGATGAAATTTACATTACCAGCACCAGGCACCATTATGTAATTTCTGCATGAGAATATTAAAATTATCATCCACTAATTTGCTCTTTCCAAAGCATGATCATTCAAGTGGTACAATGGTTATATTATTGCATTCTTGGTTTTCTGAACCAATTTCTATCTGAAGAAAAAGTTTGGAAATACCCAAGAAATAAATAAGAAAGTATTAGAAATGAGTTGATCTTTCAGTCCTGATCATATTGTAGCTCAATGTGATTGCAGAGGTAACAGGAAAAGCCATTGAAGAAACAGCAGCAATTGTGTTGAGGCTCTACCATGATCGGAAGAAGCAGTGCTTGATGCCACGAATCTCAAAGCGCTATTAGAGTGGGTACAATTTTAGTCCCAAACCTGTGGTTGGAAGTGATCCAATTCCAGGCTGAACCATGAGTTGGGCCTATCAGGTTCATGTGGAGACCATATTAATATAATTGCTAGACTGCACAGGCTAGGCGGTTATTGAGCACTTTACAAGTGCCAAATGTTTGATTCTTCCAGTCAGAAGGTTAATATTGGGATGATCTATGGTTCGAGTCTTACAAACCATAGTCTACCAAATATTATAGCCATACATGTGCTTAATGCTCCAGGCAGGACCAAATCTTTGGTTGGTGCCATATCTGAGAGATCTCCGGGTTCAGAAATCAAGCTGTACATATTATCTTACCTTTCCAAACTTTTTTCCATATTTTATCTTGCCACCAAAATAAGCTGGGTATTGGATATTCATGGTCATCCATTCAATTGATATATGAGCTAGGTGATCTCCTACGTTGGACCCATGGATTTTTGGTCCCTGGCTTCTTGCATTTCTCCCACCCATTTAATAATCGTATTTAGAGACAATAATTCCAGTCTTTGTTCTTGTGCTTAAATTGAAAAAGTCTACATAAGTGATAAGTAGAGGAGTTTACACAAGAAATATTGTATAGTTTTTTATCATGTCTCAATAATTTGTTTGTCCAGAACTTTTGCTTAAGGTTTTCTCTCTCTCTGTCTCTCTCTCATCAGTTGCCACACCTTTAATCACTAAGCTATCAATTTTCAGTTCGCTTGCTTAATAATCCTTGAGTTATGATTAGATTATGTTACATAACATGCTAATTATTAATCACTTGTTCTTGCTGTATAGAGGTACTTGCAGGTTGAGATTTCTACATTATACTTGAAGCAATAAGGTTGATGTATAATTTAACCACCTGTCAAAAGAAACAAAAAAAAAAGAAAAAATTCTAAAGTCACATTGTTAATACTTGAAATGTATTACTCTCTCAGGAATCACCTTTGCCTTGCCCTCCTCTCTTTTTACCTTTTTCTTTTGTTTTTAGCAAGCTGGGTTTGAAGCTGCTATTTCATGGCTGCTGTTTAGCATGCCAATCAACAGAACCATGGGCTCAACCCAGACCCAAAAAATTCAAACCTAATGTGACATAATCTACTACCTACTGCACGTTTATCTTATGCCCTGTCATGGAATTTAGCTTTTTGGCCGAAGCTGATTCTGTCTAGTGATAACTTAGCTTGTGCCAGATGTTTTAGTTTAATGTACTTTTTAATCACTTCTTTACTTGCAAAACTGCAAGACTGTTTGAGACCAGCATGTGCCCAAGCACCATTAGTAAGAGAGATGAAGAGTTACCCCTGATGTGGTATAGATGATTGCAGGTTTGCTCTTTATCACAGATTAATCAGTTGCTATTGCAAAGTTTGCTTAAATTCCAGCTCGAAATCGGTTGCACCACTATGCCATTGGTGTTAAATGAACCAAATCTTTTGAATTTGAATCAAACAGTGAAATTTGTTGTCAACTCTTTGACATTGTCGATTTGGCTCATTGTTTTATGCCCAAACACCAGGTCCTGGGTTGAATGGAATCTATTATATGCGATATTTGTGGTGATATTCAGGTTGATTTATATAATTTTTTGCTAATGCGCCAACTGAATGATGGCTTGTCTGGTATGGGAACATGAAGAAATTGCCCAAGAACACACAGGAAAATTACACAGTTCATACTAACAGGTTTCAAGTAACTTCTTCCTCGTGACATTCAACTTTTTTCTTTTTTACATCCAGAAAGATAAACTGAGAAATACACGCGCGCACTTATTCTGTGCCATTCTTAGGGGTAAGTTGGGAGGAATGTTAGCATGAACTGATCAGCTGCTCTTCACTCCTTGCT
This sequence comes from Platanus orientalis, assembly GCA_025762735.1. Classification (NCBI taxonomy): domain Eukaryota; kingdom Viridiplantae; phylum Streptophyta; class Magnoliopsida; order Proteales; family Platanaceae; genus Platanus; species Platanus orientalis. The sequence continues at coordinate 3,820 of JAOXJP010155272.1, forward strand.
CACATGAAACCCACAAAGGCAAAAAGTGGTGGTTGGTGGTGTTTTGTGCTGCAAAAGAAAAAGGATGAAGAAAACGAAAAGAAATAGGAAGAGGGAATAGAAAAAGCAAAAGCAATTGTTGCTTGCTCCTCTATGAAGTGGTGTAGAGGGAGGTGAGTATCCTAAAATGGGAACACATTATATGGCTCTGTAAATCTTAGATATATTCTCTTTGTCGCTTTCTTCCCCCCCAAACCCAAAAAAAAAGTGCTGTTGCTGCTGCTTAGAGAGGGAGAGTAAGAGTTACTAATGAAGGTTAGCTATGGGTGTGACTTCTTTTCAGAATTTCTTCTTTTTAGGTATTTCTCTGTTTTGCTGCAGTGGATCAAAAGCCAGCGAGGGGTGTTGAAGAAAGCAAACCCAGCTAATCTGCCTACTACTTACATTGCCTACAGAACACCCTCCTCCCCATAAAAAAAAAAAAGCAGAAAAGTGACCCTCTTTTTCTCATTTGTTTTGGTTGAGTGTTGTCACTGCTGCTGCGCATGGCCCATGTCGTCAGCGCTGAGTTTGCCGATGGAGAGCGTGAAGTAAATCAGTAATATTGTTCCCATGCTCGACCTGTGCCCCCATACAAAGAAACAAACACACAACCCACTCAACAATCAGAATAATGCCTCTTTCCTACTATCAAAATAATCAAAAGCTTCTCCAACAAACTCATCCTACTCACTTGACAATCCCTCACTGAATATTCACCCAAAAAGAAAAGAGTTCGTTTGGTTCTCTCACTGTGCCTATCACTGGATAGATTGGGATTGGGATTGGGATTGCGACAGGGCCGTGAACTTGGATTGGAGAGGAAAGGAGAAGGAAATGGATTCAAATTTCAATGACATCGGTTAGTAGTTGGTGGGATTAGGATTGCTAAAGTATATAATTAACATTAATATACTTACAAGGTGGCAAAAATGAAAAGGACCCTCCAAGGATCGACCCAGGCCGTAGACCGCCTCCCACTGTATCTCCTGCTACTGCTTCTGATTTCGATAGCGGCGGCCTTGGGGGTCTGCGAGTTGATGGGTTCTGTCAGTGCCATGGGAACAATGACGGACTTATCAGGCATGGACGCCCCAATCAAAGCAGCTGTATTACAGAACATAAAGAAAAAAGTTGGTCACATACATCATTGATGTTCTTAAGATGCAAATGCATGAGCAGTAGAGTGGTAGAATTGGGAGTGACGATATGATTAAAGTTTAAAAGTTAAAAAGAAAAAACGAATAAAAGCTTTAGAGGAAGGTACCTTTGGATGATGCATCAACAGTGGTGGTTGTAATTTCTGTGTCATTAGTAATTGAAGTATTAGTCTTCTTTTCTCCTCTGTAAGACCCTTTTCGGGAAAGGTTTCTCTGCAACTTCATTTTTATTTTTAACAAAGCAAACGTAAGAATGAAACAACAATAATTCATTATCATATCCTTAAACCAGTAAACATGCTTGCTTTACAAAACGAATTTCCATCTAGTGGGGGAATTATCCAAAAATTTAAAGGACCTTTCTTTAAAATGATTCAACTTTTAAAAAAGAGAATTGTGAACAGAGAAAAAAATTGAATAATTGGACATTAAAACAAAAGGAACGGATAAGTGTTGAAGAAAGACATTCTTTTGTAACGTTAGCAAGTTCAAGGAAGGTGGCAGTCTAATCTCAAAAATCGCTTTTAGTCTAATCGAATTCGAATCAATTGAAGAATAAAAATTAAGGAACAAAAAGTAGCTCCATGAATCATATATGAAAATTTTAATATATTTACCCGAAATTGAACATGAAAAAATAAGTAAGATTTCTAATCAACAAAAATGGGTTCTTAAAATTCAAAAGAGAAATAGAAGAAGCTAAAGTTTATTAAAGAAAAAAAAAAACCCAGAGAAAGAAGAATATTACTGTGATCCTTGAATTTGGAGTAATGTCTCTATCGTTGCCATAGAACAAGCCTTCCATGTCCACAACAAAGCTATCAGATCTCTCTCCTCTATCCGAAAAGCCTTCATGATCAGAAATCGCCATTTTCAGAGTACCCACTTCCCCCAATCCACCAAGCTCGCAAAAAATACTCGAGGAAGCAGACTCACAATTCTAAACACAAAGTAACAAATTCCCAAAAATATAGAAAGAGAGGAGCGAAAGAGATGGAGACAGAAAATGAAGTCGTTGGGTAAGTTCCGATATATAAACAACCATAATAATTGCAAAAACAAGAAACCCAACAAAATCAATTACCGAAATTTTAGAATTAAAGAAAATTTAACAAAACCCAGAAGTCCTATACTAGTCCTAGGCTCATAGCTAACAAAGTTTACTTCAAGAAAAAAGAAAGAAGAAGATGGTAGAGAATTCTTACCGACTTTGGACTTTCCACCATTTTTCTGAACTGTTGAACAAGAAGAGCAAAGAAAGAAGGATAAGGAGGGAGGTGACCGGGTCAGTCAAGAGAGGTGGATGGAGTTTTCAAAAAGGTGACATAGATTTTCGTAAGCAAAGGGGCATTCCCACCTCCTGATAATCGAAAAAACTATTGCGTCAACATGAAGATTTCAAGAAAATATATATAAATATTGAGATATTGATAGAAGAAAAGTAGAAATTTTTTAATCTTCTTTGTCCTGAAAACACGAAACGGTTAAAGGAAGAGACTTACTTCCTCAACTGCTCCTTATCTATTTCTTTGCCTTCGTACCAGAAATCTGAGAGCTAGGAGCCCAGATGGTGAAATACTTATATATCAAGGAAAGAAAAAGATGGGTTTTATTTTTCTTTAAGGAACATAGATGAACTGACTTCTAACTAACTTGTTTTGCGTCTCAAAGACTTCCAAGTGGCCACTGTTGTAATCTCCAACAAGAACAGTTTCTTCTCCAAGAAGGGAAAAAGAAAATAATAGCTCACTAACCCGGAATTTGTCTTGAAAGGAGAAGCAAAATAGAAAGAAAACTGGAAGAGATGATTATAAGGGAGGTTGATGTGTAATCATGAGAAACCCCTGTAAAGAAGAAGCTTTAGAATTGGGTTTGGGAACACAAGCTCATTGAATGGGGTCAGATGTTTTTAAAAGCTATGGAGATTTAAAGAGATGTTATGTTAAATCATAATCATTAGATTTTTTGTCTTAATATGTGAGATTATCAGATAAAATGCCTTTATAATTTTACTAACAACTGCGGGATTAGAGTAGCTCTCTTTTAAATTTTTCTTGAAAACAAAAAGCCAAAGCACGTAACATCATCGAATGGTCCAAAGATTTGTCTGGTTAGAGATTAAATGGTCAACATAATCAAATGGTCACAACGAGTTGATTGGAATCCTCTCTCTCTCTCTCTCTCTTCTTGATAATAAAAAACCAAAGCAAGAGGACGTAACATCATCACATGGTCCAAAGATTTGTCTGGTTAGATCAAAATGTCAACATAATCAGATGATCGAACGATCAGAATATGGTGGGAGAATCTATAGTTAGCTCATGTGCGCCGCGTGTGACAAAGAACAGTTTCCTCTTTGTATATTGTTAGACAAATGCAATTTATTAGGAAGATAATGATGGGAAGAGATTCCTATTGCAAGCTAGCAAACAGAGGTTGAGAGGTTGATTTTTCGGCCTTCCATTCGTTTATCCATTGTATTTCTCCTTTATTTTTTCCTTTACCTCCCCAGAGAGTTACGATGTATCTGAAGATTTTCATAATAGATATGTCGTCGAAGACTAGCAAGTGAATTATTTATACCAATCATTCTTCTTATTGTTAAATCTAATCTCATGGTTCTATTGAAAAGATAAAGAATTATATGTACTTTTTTTGAGAAAGAGAGGATTTGGAAAATCCTATTGATTACAACTTTTTTCTTATTTATGAGAAAACCGTAAAAAATACGTCTTGGATTTGGTGTGACCCCTAAAGTGAGCCTAAGGTGAGACTCACATTAGGGGCAACACAGCACAACTGAAAAAGTGACCTACACTTTTTGGTGGATGGCGCTGAGGTTTTGGCCCTTAATGCCGGTCTCACCTTACGCTAATCTCAGGTTAAAAAATAGGGTTCAAATAATACAATCCCTCTACCAATCCATAATGAAAGGGTTCATCTCGTAGTTTTTGGTCTACAAAGATACATTAATCTTTGTAGTTTCATAAACATTTTCATGGCAATTTTATTGTCACTAAAAGTGTAAAGAATTTTGTTATTGCTACTGTATTGTTGGGGCCCAAAGGACCGATCAGCTCCATATCATCTAATTATGTATCATCATCCTAATGAGGTTGAATCATCTCCCATTTTTTTTTTCTTTTTTCTTTTTGGTATGGTTCCATGTGGGTCTTCATCATCAGCCACTTGAAGTGGGACTGGCCTGAACTAGTCTAAACCGAACTTGTAAACCCAAACATGTGACACCACTTTGCACTGTTCACCCCACCACTTTGCTTCAGCCGCCAGAACACTGGGGCGTTGGCATCTCCCATTTGAAGAAAGAGATATCACACCAGTACCTATCCAAAAGATGTGACCCGATGCTTGAAAAATGATATTTTGATAAAAACAAAAATGCTTATGTACTGTGTAATTACTATATTAACCTTGTTTGACCCATGTGAATTTACATAAAGAACTTTAATTTGTTAGTCATTAGTATTGATTGGTATTGGTGTGATATCTCTCCAATCAGACAAGAGATGATTCGAACCCGCCATTCTAGTATTTGAAAGCATTCCTTGTGATGATCGTCAATTGCTTTCAGTTATACACCATCAACCATCAATGCTATCTTGTATACAAAGAATACAGTCGAATCAGTGGTAGGTTCCACCAGTGACATGTTTAAATGACTCTCATCAAACGCTAATTAAAGTCTTAAACTAATAGGAGCAACTTAATTAGGTCTTATGTCACGGACCGTATATAGAATGGGTCTAGGGCACTCATATTTACCATGTGTCTTATTTTCAAAGGTTTGGGACCTACCAGTACCATGCATAGCACCTCAAAAACTACGTCAATAAGAATCAACATATGACAGACAATTATTCTTGACCATATATTATATAGTTTTTTGAAGTTTAACTAAGCTTTTTTTTTTCTAATCATCAAAACAAATATAGTAAAAAAAATGGTTCTGATCGACTATGAGGCTAATTTTAGTTCTACGCAATCTTTAAGCTAAGAACCATCCCATGATGGGTCTCCACCAACTTTACATTGACAAGTGTCCCAAAATGCCGCCCCAAACAAACGAGCCTGGATTCTCTGCAGTAAGTTAAAATACAGTAACGTGAAACTGTCTTCAAAACATGACATCTATATTAAAAAATTAAACTCCAAAACCAACTTTGGGTGGGAGTTTTAAATTTGTGTACGTATATGTGTCACACGGCACTTGTAAAACATTACTCTAGTTTAAGTTATTACAGAGAATCCTGGCTCATTCTTAACAGGTATGTTTTCCTTATAAACAAAATATAATTTTTTTAATGATTAAAAAATTAGAACGATGGCGGCAATACAATAATTTTAGACTCGCTATCAGCTTCATTAGTGATACAATAATCTTTGTTAAGGGAGATAAGTAATATTAAACCTAAAAAGACTAAAGTGAAAATTACCAAAAACCTTAAGCGAGGTTAATAGAGTTATTAGAAACCTCAAGGGAAGGTAAGTAGAGTCAAAGGATCTACACTAGGACCTAGATTAATTAACTCTCAAGATTCCCTCTTGCGCTTAAGCTTGTATAAAAAAAAAAAATAATAAAAATAAAATGAAAATCACCATCCAAAAAAATAATTTTAGCCTTTTGAGGTAAGTGTACGTGTGTGGGCTTGTGTGCGTGTGCGCCCCTCTCTTGATTGCGTCCAAAGAAATGAAAATCACCGTCCAAAGAAATTTAGATCTTACAGACAGGAGAGGATACTGACAGACTAATTAGATATCATGACTTGGGTTTACAAGTTACTAATGGTAAAAAGTGCAATGGCCTTTAATAGCTGACATGGACAGATGATATCCTCTACGCCGGCATCATATCCTCTGCGCCACCCCCCCCCTTGTGCGCGACATTGTGAGCCGAGGCACAAAGGGGGTATCATTGCACTTTTTGGAGATGTCACATCACCCCTCAAAAGTGAAATGATACCCCCCTCTGTCTCGGCGGGTGGCGCAGAGGATACTCTCCCTATAACCCCCCTTGTGTGGCCATTGAGTGGCTCACAAGGGGGGTGCGTAGAGGATTTCAGGCCAGGCAATGGATTGCCACATCATCCCCAACATTGCAGAAAGGGGCCCAGATCTTCTCCTACTTACAAGACCATCTTGTGACAGTCTACAATGCACACGTACCCCTAAAAAAGTGAGACGCTGACAAGACGGTCTTACAAGCTAGAGAAAATCCTGAGTTGGCTGTAAATGCGTGACTGCCAGTGATTGTAAAATGGACAACCCGTTTATAAAGGAAGAAAATGTTCTGTGATGACAAAGTGTCTGCTGTTTATAGTGAATTATAAGCTGCCACATGTGTGTTTGGCGTTTTGCTTTCAGGTGTTAAAAAACAGAGACCAAATTCAAAAATACATCATATGTCAATCAATGGCACGCCTACATAAGCCTGTGTCAACACAGACAAGCATTCTCCCTTTATAAAACCTTATCAATCATTTTGCTTAAATTATGTTAGAAACGGTCAATGCAACGAAGAACCAAGGAACAGCTAAGTATGGACAATCCAGTGAGTGTCCCTCGTGCTCTTTCTTTCAGAAATTCAGATTCCACTAATAAGAACACCTAATAAAATTATAAAAAAGAAGGGGAAAAGAATTATATGGAGAAGAAGAACCTCTGTGCAGAGAATGTAAACACCCATAGTTTATATTTTATTTATTTATAAATAAAATACAAAACAGAAGAGTTGTGCAAGTCATCTCCTCTCCAAAGCCATGCATGTGAGGGTGGGCGCAGATCATGGAGGAAGGCCGCCACCTTCAGGGATGGAGATCGTGCTCCCTCGTGTTTATATATATTTTCTTTAAAATTATAACAAATAAATAGATTAAGAAATAGATGAACTTTAACGGCTATGCGTTTAAATTAAAACAGCTCGAAATGTAATGTGATTATGACTTTAAATGAGTGCCTTATCAGGTAAGGCTCTTAGGCTTCTTTACTCCAAGATTTTAGTAGTGCAAACCAACGAGCTTTATTCTTTACTTGAAAGAAAGTATGAAGAATTCATCAAAAAAAAAAAAAAGAGGAAGTATGAAGAATTAGGGTTCCTTGAGCAGTTCGAGAAACGTAACAAAGTATACTATTTCTAACTATCTCGTTTGTCCAAGATATTCAAAGATTTGGGAAGCGTTAACCATAAGTTTATAATGTCCATGTTGAAGTTTATTGTAATTTAAATTAACATTAATAAAAGTTGTTTTACTAATCTTTTAGTTATTGAGTTATATATTTTATGGTCTATTCACATTTTCTAATTTGTTATAAACACTTTTCTTGCCAGGATGTTTATGGGTTCTTTTAGGAAGATAATATTTTTTTGTGGTTTTTGTAGTTGTAATCTTCGTCATAGTAGTTTCTTGATTGGCTTCACCCGTAGTCATAGACAATATTATCGAACCACGTAAAATTCTAGCTTGTGTGTTATGCAATTGTTCTTTTTTATTTGTCTTTTATTTATTTATTTATTTGTTTGTTTCTTGTTGCCAACAGCTCACATTCGATTGCTTCATCATAACATATATAAGGACCTCCACCTTTTACAAATTATACATGAGAGATGTTGGAACTTTTATATATTTGATGTTTTGGGATTATCAACACCGACATACATATGCATGCATGAAAATGTGATCAGATTTTAAAACCATTTTATGTGATCATTGGATCTTTCTAGATCTTAATGACCAGTTAGTTTCTAATGTTTCACAGTTTTATTGAAGTTTATTGGTCGAGTGTAGTGAAGTAATTAGTACAGGACATCTTGACCATTGCCTAGACCTCAGTAAAAGGGGTCACCATTTTCTCTTTTTTTTTTGGTTGGCAAAGGAGCAAATTTCCTGTCCACCTAGTGTACAGGATGGTGTCAGGGCACCAGCTGACTTCATTTAGAATAAAATGGGTGGGACTTTGAAATTTCATCGAACCCCTGCCCATTTTATTCCATGTGAATTCACCTCGTGTCCTGGACACCAAATCCTGGACAGAACATCTATTTTGTTTGTTAAAAAGTCACTTTCTCTTGTTAAGACAAAAAATATGATATAAGAAAAATAATTTATCCTTCACTTGCATTCTAAGCCTTTTATATGCAGTTTTCATCTTGAGATCAGAAATAATATTGGAGTTCCGACATCCTATCTCAAATAAATAACGAATTGTCTCACCTTGGGGTTTTACTGCTGCAAAATTACTACATTGATTCAATCCTCACTCATGACAGAGCATTAGCCATTTTTTTTGGGTTTGGAAGATGCTACACTAGGTCAATTTAGGATCATCAAAGTGATACACTCAAGATTGAGGCAGTGAGCGATTAGGGATGAATCAATCCAATTAACCATTGAACATAACCTCTTCTAATGATTTTGTTGATTTTCACAAGAGAATACTAGCAAAAATGGGATATGCATGTATGTTGATTTTCACAAGAAAAAAATAACAAAATTAGGATATATGAGAGAATCCTTTGAAACTTCAAATTTTCATTCAATAATAATTCTTCAAATAACATAAATATATTTATTTTTTGGTAGGGAAATAACATAAATATTAGTTTTTTATATGGATATTACAAAGAAATCAAATCTTGACCGTTGATATTCCAAACTAAATCCTAACCATTAACTTGACTAAAAAAAATCATAATAAATTAATAAAAAGATCAAAATACCCTTTTAAACTTATTTACTCAGAAACAAAGAAAAAAAAAATCATACTTGCCATGACCATAAATTTTAAACTTGATTTATACCGTGAAATAGGTTGAATTTATAAAATATTCCTTCAATAAACTTTTACCCTGGGAAGTCTTCTTTCTAATGCATAAAAAAATGTGTCAATAAGAATTTTGAATAAAAATTACATTATTTCTAAAGACCTTTTCTCTCTCTCTCTCTCTCTCTATATATATATATATATATATATATATATATATATATATATATATATATATATATAT
>JAOXJP010155283.1:0-13019 GCA_025762735.1 Platanus orientalis
CCCCACCATCATCTTCAGTAACAACAGTATATTGTGTTTAGTTATCATGTTCAGCCTCCAAGTTGGTAACTTCTACGTTTTCATTTGAATTTGGTGGATCTTGGGCATGCCCTATGCCTAATTCTCCAGTTGCCATGGTGTCTCCAAAAATGTAATGAAGATCCATCCAACGTGGACACCCATACTTTTTAAATTTTTCAGCATATTGGTTATCCTGTAATAAATATCATAGATTTGTCTCAATTAAACCAATTCAACACATCACAATGTAAGCACTAATCATCTATCAATTATTCAACAACATTTACATTTGAATACCTAAATATATGTAGCCCACACTTCATCATCAGCAGTTACTGTCTTCATCACCGAATTTCATCCAAACCCAATCATTTCCAAAAGCTTTTAAAATTCTTTGTAATCCTTCCTTAACTTTTGAAACTTGTTTTTTAATTGTGATTGTATGTAGTTATGACCGGAATTTTCCTTAAAGATTCTCTGAATTTCACGCCAATCCTTCTTTGAAAAAGTAGAAGTTGGCCTATTACCCAACTTTACTTGTTCTACCATCAGATCAATGAAAACATCAGTTTGATTAATCATCCACTTCGCAGGCTCTGTTTCTTTCTCAATTGTTTTCTCAGTTGTCTCTTGGGAACTCCCCATGATTTAAAATAAATATGACTTATAACAAAACATCATCTCACATATATGCATCACAATTTATCAGTTGGGGATATAATATAAGACCCCCATGCATCAAACCATCACAATCTGTACAATGATTTAACAACCCATATATTTATCCTAAATATATTAAATTATATCAACTAAAGATAAAAAAAAAAGTACATCCATATTCCAATCACTAATTTTAGTTCGCGTTCTATTTTCTTTTGATGGATGATCATTATATGTAGAAGTCAACACCATAGAGCCTAATTATATATATATATATATATATATTTATTTATTTATTTAGAACCTAGTATGTTTGAGAGATAATGATGGGGTAATAGAAATAAAACATTATGATATAGAAATAAAATACAATCAGGTCAGCTAGTGGGGGCCTACTGAGCAACTGCTCTAAGAAATGCCTAAAGTGCACACTGTTGTTACATATCTAGCTAAATAAATAGGACTAATAGGGGCCTCACATACATCACAAGTTCAGCTTTCATATTGATGATAAACAAGAATTTTTTTTTTTTCCTTTCCACGAAAGGTAGAGCCATATGAAACTTTCAACACTAATATAGAATTACCATATTTGGTCAATTGTAGTATATGAAAGATCTTTTCCTTATGAGACAATTTTCTTTTTTCTTTTTTTTTCCAAAAGTTGTAGACTAAGAATAAAAAATTATCAAAAGCTTCTTCTTGGTTTATAGAAAGAACAAAAACAAACTTTGCTTCTATTGCTTAGAAAGCATTAGGTAAAGAAGGTGGTATCTATCCCAGCACCAATAGCTGCAAACAGCAGTCCTAGTGGAGAATTAGTGCCATGAGATCTCTGGGCATGGAGAAGTACGGACTGAAACCCATCAAAGGTTCTCCTTATCCGAGGTAAGTTCCCATAGGAAATTCAAAAACTAATATCTTCGTTAAGACAATTAACTTGTGCAAAATGGGTTAAGGATTAAAAAAGATCATGGCTTTTACCACTTCTAACATTTATATGAAAGTTCTTTGTTAAATTTTTAACCATAAACTTTTTTGGTGAGACAGGTTTAATTATTAGCTAATGTACAGTACGGGTGGCAATCTTTGACACGATCTGTGAGCCCAACACAACCCAACACGAAATAAAATGGGTTAAGGTTGAGTATAAACATGTTTCGGGTCAAAGTGGGTCAACCTGCTTTGACACGATTAATAAATAAGTCGTGTTCGGGTTGACCCATATAGTCATACACCCTTAACTTGACACGACAGGAATCTGACCCACCATTACAAATTACCACATAACTCATGAACCCGATACGACCCAACAAGAAATAAAACAGGTTAGGGTCGAGTGTAAACATGTTTCGGGTCACCCGCTTTGACACAATTAATAAATGTGTCAGGTTCAGGTTGAGCCATATAGTCATATACCCTTTTCTTGCCACAAAGGAATGTAGGTTTTTTGCTAATTTGTGATCTTTAAACTATGCAGGGGTTATTATAGATGTAGCAGCTCTAAAGGTTACTCAGCAAGGAAATAAGTCAAGAGGAGTCGAACTGATCCTAACATGTTGGTCATTACCTACACCTCTAAACATAATCACCCATGGCCAACTCAGACAAATGTGCTTGCTGGCTCTACTAGATCTTAGCCAACAAAGAACAATCCAACTCCAAAGAACTCACCATCCTCTCAAACTCAAAAATCCATCAATTTGAAGGAAGAATATAAGGAGACCAATTTGTCTACTCCTATTAAAGATGAGATGGCTGAGCCTGACAAGCCAGTAGTGATGGATGGTGATGAATTCAATCAAGGCTACTATCAAGGTTATTGGCTAGTGCCACCATACTCCAATCAGATTGATGACTTCTTTGCATATTTTGGAGAAATAAAGCCAGACCCTCCAAATCTCTTATTCTCTAAAGGGTTCAATGGAGAAAAATCAAATGAAGAGGGAGAGAGAAAGGCCTTGGATCCCTTCTTATACCATAAAAATCTGTACACCCACTCATCTCTCCCCACCAACATAGAAACTATAAGCTTGAGATGAGTAGAGGAAACCCATTAAGATGGCTAACAAAAGGATGACGAATCCCTTCCATTCCATGGAAGTAAATAGCAAAGAACAAGAGAAACCCAGCAAGATTTAGTGACAAAAAGCTAAAAACTAATAAGAAACCTCTTTTACACACATTATCTTAGAAGCAAAAACAATAAAGAAAGGAAAGCTTAGAGAGTCTTAGAGAGAGAATGTTAGAGAGACAGGTGGAAAGAGAGAGATGGAGTGACGGAACTTGCGAACCATCACTCCAAAACCTCAGATCTGATTCAGGTTGTCTTGTATCTCAAAGCAGATCATTTGTTTGTTTTCAATCCAGTTTTTGGGGTTTATAGAAGTACAAAAATTCTGATCGTTCTCTGCCTAAAGAAGAGATACAGATGTAGAGGCAGAGAGAGAAAGATGGGGAAGGATGTGCACTTGTCCTTGAAAACGTTGGAGACGTCGGAGACGATGAAGACACCAGAATCTCCTTCAACTACTATGTGAGAATCGCCGTACATTCCCTCCTCTCCTCTGGTATGGATGCTTCTATTTGAAGAATCATGGGTTTTATAACCTTGTCCGTCAAACCCTGCGCGCGTGAACAAAATCCCAAGAAATCATTTTTTAATTTTTTTGCACTACTATTTTTGGTTCCAAAAAATCTGGCCAAAATCCAAAATCGGAGTTATTTTTAAAATGTATTCTAATTTACCAAACGGTATTTTTTTTTCATTTTTTCAATTTTAATTGTTGTACTACATATTCAGTATCCTCGTATGTTTCCAGGGATAACGCAGTTATTCTTGATATCACGAGCTCGATCTCTGTTAGAAAAAGTAAACTTTTATGTTGAACAATAACACTAGAGCTAGTGGTAAATAATGTTTGGGATATTTCCGTGCTAAAGCTCTTGGACCATATACTAGTAGCACTATAATTTCTAAAGTCATCTTTCATATAGAAAGTACTGTGAATTTGTAAAAGGTCATTTCAAAATAAAAAGGTTACAGTAATTCCCTTGTATCGGTGGCAATTATTTTAAAGAATGTGAGTCTACATCAAATGAGTCTACAGTACTAAAACAAGTCAGGGAGTAAGTCTTGGGCTGCCTTAAGGCAGTAGATACTAGGGTTTTGGTGTTCAAATAGGGTTTGAGTGTTCATACACAAAACAGACCAGTCTTATAGATATAGAGGTTGCTGCAAGTTTCAAACAATGGAAAGGTCTAACGTTCTTTAATGGCTTAATTAACAGTAGGTATAGGTTGCAGCATAATAAAAAAAACTCCACCAAACTTTGGTTCCTTGAATTAAGAACACCATGTATATCTCATCAGCATTGTATCCTCTTTTAAGTTTTGGCACATGTAACATTCTCATATATGATACTGAGTCTCTTTTTATAAGGGGTGCTGGTCATGATCTTCTTTTAGATTTATATAGTAAATGCTTAATTTTTGGAATATTACTCTATTTTCTTATATGATAGGACACCATGCTTCATTTTTTATGGTAAATGCTTCATTTATGGAATATTACTCTACTTCATTTTCTATTGGAAGCTTTCTATAACTACGATTAAATCCGTTAGTGAGTGTGGTCAATCTAAATGCTATACTGCTGAAGATCAGAATTATGTTCTCTCCCTAAAATGTTGAAAAATATTTCATATTCATTGATGTTCTGTGTTTGTCTTTTATTTGAACCACTTTGGTGTTGATGATTTCAATGGATTGTTCTCACTGGATGTTTGATGTATTTGAGTGTCATCTAATTATTGGCCTAAATTTTTTTCAATTTGTCACCTTGTCTTCATGTCAGTATTTGGATCACCAAGGATGTCACTTTGTGGCAATCCTTTTGTGAGCCATTTCTCCTTAGGATGATGATGAACTTTTTCAACTTTATTCTCAAAGGTTGGTTGAGATGTGAGCTCCCCTTGCTTTCTATGAGTACCTTCTATCTTTGTGAGAGATGATGTCTCTAATTCATGATCTAAGAACACAACATGTAGATTTATTTGTATTTGTGTTGATTTGTGATCATCCACCCCTACATTGATTGACTCTTCTATTGTGAGAGCCCTTTTGTTGTAGACACGATAAGCTCTACTTAAGGTGCAGTATCTTCGAAGTATAACTTCATCACTCTTCTTGTCAAAATTTTCAAGATGTTCTTTTTCCTTGAGGATATAACATGTGCTGCCAAATACTCTAAAGTATTTGATAATTGGATTTTTCTCATTCCATAATTCATAGTTCCTGGTTTAAGATGGACATGGTTTGAGACATAGTATACAGTACTAATTGCCTCAACCTAAAATATTTTGGCTAAATCTTTTCTTGTAAGCATAGAGGTAGCCATGTTAAGTAGTATTCGATTCTTTCTTTCAATCATTCCAAATGTTAAGGAGTTTTTGGGGTTGAATACTCATGTTTGGCTCCCATCTCATCACACAAATCCGAGAATTTGTGATTTTTGAATTCTCTTCCATGGTCGCTTCAAATGCGTTTTGAAATAGCTCTAAAGTAATCCTAGAGGGAGGTTTGAATAAGATTTCTCAATTAATTTACCAATTTTTAATTTATCTTGTGGTTGTTATTAATCCCTTTTAAAATTTACTCAAATATGTGTGTGTGCTTCAATGTGGCTACTCAAGTGTAATATTAAATATGTGCTAAGCAAGAGTAGTAGAGAGCATAAAGATGAAGAGACAAGTAATCACACGACACAACCATAACACAAGATTTATAGTGGTTCGGCACTCAGGCCTACGTCAACTCTTTTAAAACTCACTACTGAGCTTAGGTATATTTCATTTATGTACTATTACAACCTAGGTCAATATATAAACCTAACTACTTGCTCAAAAGCAAGCTAAGCAACAACACTCGGCGTCTCCGGTGAGTGTGTACTACTTCCGGTGTCTTCGGTGGAGTAGTCATGCTTCCTATGTCTCCGGCAGAAGAAAAGCAATAACAATAATGAATATGAATGTAAAGATAAACAAATATTACCATAATATGGTTGATGTTTCTAGTTGCTCAATAGTGGGGTGTTCTTTGTTAAGCTAGTTTGCCTTAACTACCCACAAGCTCTAAGTACTTGGCTTTAGTGCTCCTTGAGCTAAGCCAAATGTGAGTTTCCTCTTAGGAAAGTGCTCACCACAATCTCTCCTCAATTATAATAGTAATGCTCAATAGGAGAGAAATAATGAGAGAATGTAGTGTAGTATGCTAGCTACTTAAGCTCAAAATCTATAGGCAATGGAGGTTTGTACAGTGGAAAAGGCTCTCAAAATAGTACGTCTCTTAGCTCTCTTAAAGAAAACTTGGAGTGTTGAAGATACCTTACTCTAAAGGAAAAAGTTTCCTTTTATAGTAGGGAGGAGCCCTCCATGGACTTAGGATAGACATATTTTATAAGGGAGAGCATTTTGGACCTTTAGATATGAAAAACAGAGTTTAAATTTAAAAAATTTCTCCTTGGATTTCGAGTTAAAATTATTTTTCAAAATTGCCCTCCAAACCGATTAGGGGTTTTGAAACCGATTTGGGATCTAAACTAATTCTGGAATGCCCAATCAATTTAGGATGTCCAGCAGTCTCCAAATCAATTTGGGGTTTTGAAACTGATTTGGGTTTTGAGAAATTTTCTCAAAACTCATATCGCAATCAATTTGGGGCTATCGGTTTTGGGCTCGGGTACTATAGTCTAAGTCAAAACTCAGATGAGAAACTGATTGTGGGATCTGTAATCGATTTCTCCAAAATTGACTGTGGGTTCCGTAATCGGTTTTGACTCCCAAATTTTGCAACTTCATTTTGGGCATAGAAATTGAGGCTATCCTTGGGTATCTTCACTTGAGTATTCAAGAGGGACCTAAACCATGTCCAGGTTTATTTTAAGGCACTCAATATGATATGCATGCATGTGATATACATTCCATGGTGTGCCACTTTCCGTTCTCTTCCTTAGGTCTTTGGTCATTCTTGGCTTCATATGTTGAACTCGTGAGATCATAGGACACTTATAAGACTCCTAGCACTAACCAAATGCCCATGGGATTGACATACATCAACAATCTCCCCTTTGTCAATTCCCTGACAAAACCCAAATACACATATAGATACAAGGTACATTGATTCCCCTCAACCCAAATAGATGGACTCAACAATACATAAGAGTAGTAATTTCAGCTCAATAATCTTAATGTCACTTGTACTTTGAGTCAATAAGCCTTGCAAACACAACCACAAAACAACCACCTTCCTCATGCCAAAAGACTAAGATGTGTCCAATATACATGAGCAGTAATAAGCATAAGACAATGTATAGAATATGCAACAAATTACAAGTTTAGTTATTTGGATTTTTAGGTTGATGTTTTACTCCCCCTATCTTAGTGCTCTCTCACTAAGTGTGTAGGGTCTCATAGCTCTCTAACTCTCTCTCCCTATGTCTCCCTTGTGTGTCCTCTGTGATCAGTGTCTCCCCCTCACTCTCACACCACCACCACACTCACATGTGGAATTGAATACCTCTCCCCCTTTTTGGAAAGAATTGATAAGCAACTAGAATAAAGCATATAATGAGCTAAAGAAGGAAAATAAATGGACATCAAAAGATATATCGTTAAATAAACTAAATGCCCATTGGGCTACAAAAGATCAGTTAAGGAGGGGACTCCCCCTAAGTACAAGGCATAAATACATTAAAATCTAATAAGAAGCCCCTATAGGGCATAGTCATCTATACAAAAAAAATAAGTGAATGAGACCTAAATCACTTAGACTTAGAGCCACTGCTCTCTATAGCAATGACCTAGTCAACTCCACCAGTAGCACCATCCTCGCTACCCTCCTCTTCCTTATCTTCATCATCTCCAACAACTCCCTCTCTTTCATCCCCCTCTCCATCCTCTCCATCTCCTACTGTGCTAGCTACAATAGAGGTGTCACCACCACCAATACTAGTTGGAACACCAACAACTATGTCCTCATCCTCCGATTGAGGGTCTGCTCTCAACCGTGGTGAAGGGATGTCGAAGCCTGTCTCCACCTCTGGCTCAACCTCTAAGTCAGACTCGCTCACTGATCCCAACTGAATGGGATGCTCAGGATGATCAACATTATAGCACGTTGCCAATTGCTTCTGGTTGGAAGCTAGGGTCCTTTGATTCTTCAGGACCTTGGAAACTTTTCAAACCAGCTTGTGGAGTAGGCCCATCATAGTGGACCTGACTGTAGTAGGGTGCGAGCGAGATGGTCTAGGAGTGAGGGTGGAGGAGCCTACGGTCTTGTTGACGAGCCTCATCTTCTTAAGGGTGCCATGCCCGACAGCCCTCCCATTCTTGCAGCCTTTAGGTGCCACCTTGAAAGGCACCTTCGTAGTCTATAGTAGTTATGTGTTGAGAGTGGGGAATAACAGACTCCCAGTGGAGTGAGTGGCCTCGTGAGACCGAATCATAGTGTGGTAGAGGATAGCAAGAAGATCAATCGATTGATTGTTGAGGATGCCATCAATCAGATATGTAGTGTCATCAGTTAACACACTCTAGTTGGTGGTGGGGAGAATGTTGTATGTGAAGATCCTATGAAGGACTTAAGCAACATCCCGATAGTCCTTATGCTGCAGACTATTAGGCCAATTCACAAACCGACCATAGAGTCTCTTAATCATACTACCATTCTACTCCAGGGTAATGCGGTGGATCAAAAATGCAAGAGGAGTTTAGGGATGAGGAACCCTAAATAGTCGTGATAGGATGGTGGGGCTAACCTGCAGAGGTACGTCACCCACTACAAACCATAATAAGTTGTCCTAGTTGTTGATGTTGAACATGTTTGCATAGAAGATATGTATGGCCTCCTCTTGAACTAGGTCTGAAAATGAGATGAATGACATCCACTGCCTTCCCTCGAGTTTCACTATCAACCAAGCTATTTGGAGGGTCTCGACATCGACTTTCCTCTCCGTGATGATGGAGTGGCAAGAGAATATCCTCTAGTACCGCTCTAGACTCACAACATCGTGGCATGGAGAGAACAAAGCCGCACTCCTCTTGGACCAAGGACGTGATGGAGATTCTGTCATGGGACGTTTCCCTGGGTTGCATCGAGGGTTGGACGAGGATCTACCCTTGGAAGCCATCTTCTTTGTTTAAGGAGGCATGATTTCTTGGCAAGAATGAGAGATCTCAAGAGAGAAAATCACAAAAACTTATAGAAATGGTTCTGGGAGAGCAAACGATGTTCGTATGGAGTGAAGTGAGGGAAAAATGAATATTTTGAACCTTTTAAACTTGCATGCAAAATTTTGGATAGAAATACCCTCAAAATCGATTACGGGTTCATAACCGATTTGGGCCAATCCAATTGTGGGTTTCGTAATCGGTTTAGGGTGAAACCGATTTCGCTTCGAAATATATTTTGAGTGTGATTTTTGAGCAATTTGGCTCAGTTTATGAAGTGAGACCTCCCCACTCACTACCACACGACTCCCTACACATGCTTACATCCTCGACCACCTCCATATAATACCATTACCATAGGAAAACCAAACATGGTCCCCTTTAATGTTGCACAATCCAATAGCACTCCAAAGATACTCAAAACTACTTGGAATCAAGGGGTTTGGTTAAAATGTCTGCTAATTGATCTTTGGTCTTGACATAATCCAAGGACACAACATTTTCTTCTACCAATTGGTAAATGAAATTGTGTTTTATGTCAATGTGCTTTATCCTAGAGTGTTGGACAGGATTTTTAGAGATGTTAATGACACTCTTGTTGTCTACAAATAGACTCATGGTGCCTTGCTCCAACTCGTAGTCTCGAAGCATTTTCTTTATCCACAAGATTGGGTGCATCCACAACCGACTGTAATATACTCAGCTTTGGCAATTGATAGTGAGATGGAGTTTTGTTTCCTACTATGTCATGAGATAAGACTATTGTCTATGTAGAAGCGACCTCTACTCGTGCTCTTGTGATCTTCCACATCGTCAGCCCAATTAGCATATGAGTACCCCATAACCTCAGATGTGGTCTCAAATGAGTACCATAACCTAAACTCCGTAGTCTTGTGGACATACCAGATAATCCTCTTAGCTGCCTTAAGATGTGATTCTTTAAAGGTAACTTGGTATCTAACACACACACCTACATTATATGCAATGTCTAGTCTACTTGCAGCCAAGTAAAGTAAACTCCCAATGATGCTCCTATAGTAGGTGGAATCAACCTCGGCTCCCTCAAGGTCTTTAGTGATCTTGTCACTTATGCTAATGGGGATGCTAGCTAGTTTGGATTATCCCAATCTAAACTTGAAGACTAGGTCTCTTGCAAACTTGGTTTGGCTTAAAAAAATGCCATCATTTGTTTGCTTCATTTGTAGACCTAGGAAGAACCTCAGTTCTTCTTCCCTATTCATCTTAAATTCTAATTTCATTATTTGAATAAAACCATGAGACATCTCCTCACTAGTAGACCCAAAAATGATATCATCTACATATATTTGAGCAATGAGTATATAACCATTTTTCTTCTTAATAAAGAGTATTTTGTCAACACTTCATCGATCAAAATGGTGATCAAGAAGAAACTTTGTAAGTCTTTTATACCAAGCTCTTGGAGCTTGTTTGAGACCATACAAATCTTTCTTAAGCCAGTATACATAGTTAGGAAAGTGAGGGTCCACAAATCCCTCAGATTGCTCAACATATACTTCCCCTCGGGAAATTCAATTTAGGAATGCACTCTTAACATCCATTTGATATAGCTTGAATTTCAAATAGCATGCTATGGACAATGAATTCCAACCTCGCAATAGGGGAAAATGTCTGCTCAAAATCAATGTCTTCTATCTGGGCATACCCTGTTACAACTATCCTGACCTTGTACCTTGTCATTGTACCATGTTCATCATGTTTGTTCTTGAAGGTCCATTTGGTACTGATGACATTCTTGTCAGTAGGCCTTTTGGTGAGAAACCATACATCATTCATTTGGAATTGATTTAGTTTCTATTGCATGGCTAAGATCCAATCCAGATCATTTAGAGCCTCTTTAACATGCTTTGGCTCTATCTTAGAGGTGAAACAAAGGTGACTAAAGATGTTTTCTATTTGTCTCATTGTCTTCACTCCAATGTTTGGATCACCAATGATTTCTCCTCATGACAATCCTTTGGTGAGCCTTTTGTTCTTGGGTTGAAGTTGAATTTCTTCGACTTCTTCCTTGGAACTCGATTAAGAATAGTGATCTTCTTGATCTCCTTGGGTTTTCTCAATCTCCACTTGAGATATGCTCTCATTCTCATGATCAAACAACACTATTAGAAAGTTTACTTTCTCATATGTTGCCTCAAGGTCATCTACCGCCACATTGATTGACTCCTCCACCGAATGAGTCCTAATATTGTAGACACAGTAGGATTTTCTAGTTGTGAAGTATCCTGAGAGCATGACCTCATCACTCTTCTCATCAAACTTGCTTAGATGTTCTTTGTCTCGAAGAACATAACAAGTACTTTAAAGTATTTGACAGTTTGCTTTTTTCACTCCATAATTCATAGGGGGCTTTGGATGTCCTACGTCTAAGGTAAACACGATTAGAGACATAGCATGCTATGCTAATTGCCTTAGTCTAAAACTTTTTGGCTATATTTTTGCTTGAAAGCATTGTTGTAGCCATGTTAAGAAGAATCATATTCTTTTTTTCAGCCACCCCATTTTATTAGGGAGTTTTAGGGGATGAAAACTCATGTTTCACTCCTAATTCTTCACACTAATTTAAGAATTTGTGATTCTCAAATACTCTTCCATAGTCACTTCAGATTCTCTTTATGGTTAGATAATTTTCTACTTGAATCCTCTTACAAATGTTTAAGAATTCATTGAAAGCTTTGGATTTCTCTTTTAAGAATGCTACCCAAGTGTACTTAGAAAAATCATCAACCACAACCATGAAATACTTCTTCCCTCTTAAACTCTCCGTTCTAGTAGGACTGACCAAGTCCATGTGGAGAAGTTCAAAGGGTTTAGTAGTCCCAATAGATGCATCTTTCTTGTGAGAGACTCTAATTTGTTTCCCCATTTGGCAACCTTTGCATATTGGGTTGTCAACCTTGTTTAGCTTAGGAAGGTCTTTGACTATCCCTTTCTTACTAAGTCTTACAAGATCCCTAAAGTTGAGATGTCCTAATCTTTGATGCCAAAGATTGGTATCATCCTTTTAGGTCAAAACACAAGTGTCCTCTTGTTGGGAATGCAGATCAATGACATAGCAATTGTCATTTATCCTTACTCCTTTGGCTAGGATGTTGTATTCTTTGTGATCCTTGATCACACATCCATCTTTGCCAAATTTCACTTTAAAGCCTTTGTTACATGTTTGACTAATGTTAATCAAATTGTGCATAAGGTCTTGCACATAGAGAGCCTCAGTGAGTTGTGACATGTTGGGGGCTACAATTGTTCCCACCCCAAGGATTTTGGCGATATTTCCATCACCAAAAGTGATAAATCCACTTTGAGCTTCCTTAAGTTTGGTAAAGAGCTCTCTCTCACCAGACATGTGCCTAAAGCATCCACTATCAAGGTATCACCTTGATGAGCTTCCGGCTCTTAGTGCGGTGTGAATGACCAAACACTTTGGGTCATCCTTACTCGAACTCTCTTAACCTTGGGAGGTATAGAGACTTGATGTTTGGCACTTTGTTGGGTTAGATTCTTCTTTCTTTGAAGGTTTCTATTTTCAATATTTTGAAAATAGTTTTTCTTCTTGAAATTCTTCCCATTTGGTATTTTCTTTGTTTACATTCGTTGGGATTTAATGTCATTTTCCATTTTCCTAATATCCACCTTGATGTGCCCTTCTAAGCCACAATAGTAGCAATAGAATGTGGGACTTCTTAGTATATGGGATTATATTGTCTTCCTTTTAAATTTTTCATTGTAGAAGGATTGAGGGGCTCTTTTAGGATTCCTATATTGACTAGGTTGCACTTTAGTCTTCCTAGAAGTGGAGGCATTCCCTTGAACTCCTCCATAGGTGGAAGCCTTATTTGCTTGAAATTTATTCCATGCCTCCTTGACATAAGAATAAGGCTTGCTCATTCCATGAGATTCTCTAGAGGAAGATACTTGGTTGGTTTTAGGTTTACTTCCAACCACTTGTGCATAGGATTTTGATTGGGGTTGCATGGATCTCTCCCAATCTCTACCTTGTCTCATAGGTGCTTTACCCTTGAGCGAGGTAGATGTTTTCTTCTCAACCTTGTTTGACCGTTTGAAAGGTAT